>BGPR01004172.1:32213-44986 GCA_013235015.1 Araneus ventricosus | reverse complement strand
TAATGCTAATCCTTAAGTTATCCTTATAAGTGAATACGAATCCTTAAGTTATGCTTATAAGTTAATGCGAGTCCTTAAGTTATCCTTATAAGCTAATGCGAATTCTTAAGTTATCCTTATAAGTTAATGCGAATCCTTAAGTTATCCTTATTAATTAAAGCGAAATTATTAATATACTACTTTCATTGGTTTTGGGGTTGATCTAATACTATTGGAAAAAGTGAATAAAATGTAAAATCAAAAATGATTTCTGCAAATGTTAGTAGTTCTAGTTGTTTGACTCTTAAGCTAGCCTTAACGTTATTAATAAACACTATCATGAATAGAGGGGTTGTTGGGGGGTGGATATGACAGTAGGGGGTTCGCAAAAATAAAAAGATTAATTAAGGATTAATCAAGGGATACGTGAGGTAAAGAAGGTTGGGAATCCCTGGCCTACAATGAAAATATCAAAAACATACTGGAAATAAATATTAGGTACACAAGTTAAACAAACCTTAGAAATCATCAGACATAAAGCTCTTAACATTTTAATGATATATTTTTAGTTATTGATTGAAACAAAATGCATTATGTCTTGCTCATCATTTTTTATTTTGCAGTAATTACTCAACAATTTGTTTGCACGATAATTTTAAAATTAATTTATTGGAATTGCCATCATCATAATGTTCATCATCAGAGGAAAATTTATGCTCATCGATTAAATAAGATAAATTGCCAACTATTTCTCTCTAATAGTCTCAATAACGTAATGACTTGGGAAAAACTATGACGTAACGCTTATGATGTTATGATATAAGCACTTGCAAAAAATAACAATCAAATCATTTTGTAGAAATTTTTATATTATCTGGACTAGAGAGAAGCAAACTTCCTTTTCTGAATTAAGTATAAAATGATGATCTGAAATCAGCAATCAAGGTTAATTAAATAAACATGCTAATTTTGGTGCAACTTGGCAACATATACTTTGGCCCAAAATCTTTCCTGTCAGATCCATTTCGTCTCACATGAAAGTATGGAAATTTTTTTTTCCATCTTGTTCACCCATCTTGAACACAACATGTGAACAATATGATTTATAATGTGTCGAGACGACTAGCAGTAGCATATAGAGATCTAGCGATAAAATATTTTAACAAACTGACGGTCTAAAGGCTAACTAAACCATACTTTATGTTAACTTGAATTAAAAATCTGTCAATATATATTTCGTTTATTTCAAGAAGTAAATTGAAGAAATTCAAATAAAAAATGATTGTAAATGACTTAAGTGACTACTGTATTAACAATTTTTAAAAATAAGTCTTAAAACAATTCAACTCAATAAACAGAGTAAATCAGCGAGAGTGTTGTCTCCTTGACTTTCTCATATACTTCCACAATAAGACACATTCTGAGCTTAACTTGTATAATGAAGAGAATCAAGTATTCATGTTGGAACAGTACCTCTTCCCTTTGACGGATTTGGATCCAAATTTACACAGGACTACAGTTTTGTTGTAAAGATCACATACTAAAAAGTCATGCATCTACCTTGTTGCGCGTTTGAGTTATCGCGTATACATACAGAATAGACATAGAGACAGACAATCAAGAAGAAATAAAATGTATAGTTACTGACAGGATTAATTATTGTACCGTCCATCCCCTCCAATTATATACACTCATTTTTTTCATATAGAGATTTAGAAAGAAATGAAGTATGTTCATTCATTCCTAATAGATGGCGCCTTGAAAACTCTCAGAATTATCAGCCGGCTACCTCTCGGAATTTACAGTGGTCATCATTATAAATTAAATTCAAAAGCATATTTAAAAAACGAAAAATATCCATGAAGTGAAATTCTTCATACCATAATGTATCATCTTAATATCGCTTTTTTTTGCGTCGAATATAATTGCTCTGTGTCTAAATGGCAAGGGATTAGACCCAGGAATGGCGCAAGAGTTTGCCCGACGAGGGGGCCCGATTTGCCCGACAGGGGGCACGGTTTCCCCGACAGGAGGGCACGACCTGCTTTATGGGGGAGGGGTCCCATGTCCATGCTCAGTACAGGTGCTGTAATAGCATCAGGCACGGGGACATGGGGCGGCGTTCTGTATGGGGGGGGGGGAATGTAATGAAATTGGTCTCAAATTTTCGCCATATTATTATTTATCAACTAGGGTTGAATACACCGTACAAAAATTTCCCCGATGGGGGGCCTGGCTCCCCCCGGACCCCTCCACTAGCGCCACCCCTGATTAGACAGCTAATATTCTCGTAAATATACTTTGTCTTTTGTCTACTTCACGATTTTTGAGAGTTTTTCTTGATGTAACTACAATTTTTTTTATTAAACAGTGTTTTTGTTTATATCTTCACATTAAAGGAAACCCATTTTAATAATTATTTTCCTATTAATATTTTATCGCTACCGTTTCCGTATTAAAATGTCAGTGTTTTAGAACCTCCTTCCGTAAACCGTAATAAGACCCATTGTTATATTCCGTGGTGCCATCTATTGGTTGAAAAATTAACCAATGGTATCGTTCTGCCCTCGACTTTCTTATGTATTTTGCATCTATCCACTCCTGTGGGTCCATCCATACGGCGCGGCGAGTGTCATTTTGTGCCTTTTCCCGTAGACCGAGTGGGTATAAAATTTGATATAGGTCTGTGGTGCCAAGGCTATCAGGGCCGGCCTTTAGCCAATTGGACCCCCACACTTAAGGGGCCCTGAGCCAGACTGCTATCTACTTCCAACTCAGTCCATTGATGTAACTCATATGGGAGATGCAGGACACGTGCCCAGGGCACTATTACCACAAAGAGCAACACTGAGTTACAAAATTTCAGTGAGCTACCATTTTTCCCTTTCTCGTGTACGAAGTATAATGCAAAGGGACTTACTGTTACTGTTACTGTTTTACAAAATATTGTAAATCAGTAAAAATAATTCTCTCTCGAGATTTTGATGAATTTCCGCGTTTCAGACTGAAGTGAGTCTGAAAAAATCCATTTGTGTTTGTCCTTCTGTGAACTCGGTAACTCACAAACGGAACGAAATAGACAAATGAAATATTGTATGTGATCTTTACACCAAAATTTCAGCTGTGTATCTAATTGTTGATGAAATACGTCGACTATGTATCGTCCATGAGTGCAGATCAGAGAGATCGAAAATGTGGAGTATATCAAAATTTCGCAATCTAATTTTTCGAAAATTACCTATTTTCTCAATGTATACTTCATATACGTGAAAGGGGTGGAAAGTAGTGATGTTAAAAAGCCAAATTTCGGTAATACACATTTCAGGAATAGAGAAATGAAATAAATGAAGAAACATTCAGTAAAAATGAAATTGCTTTACCTTAGAATTCTTTACCCAATATGTATCAATTGGATTGACATTCAGGTGCTTATGACAATTATTAGCATCTAGTATTACACTCCAACAATATTTATAGTTCGTAATTAATATATAACACGACTGCGAATGACGTCATCTATGTATTTATTTCACCACGTCAACTGAATTATGCTTGTACTCAGGGCCGTATTATTAAATAGTCAAAGTAGGCTAAGGGCCCCGAGGAGTAGAAACATTTTTTGCGGTACTTTCAGAATAATTCAATTTTGTGTTTTTACTTAATTTACAAACGCCGTGCACTAGAATTTATTCAAATTATTATCAAGAATTGTTTGAGTTTTGGACCTTATTCTAACAACATTCCTTAGTAAGTACCCTCTGTAAGTTTTATGCTTTATTAATCTAAAAAAAATATGTTGCTTTATAATTTAGGAAATGTCCGATCCTACAAATAAATAGTATTTAGATTGTGCTAAAAAGTTTTGCCTTTTTTGCTATTTTTTATAAAATTACTTTTAAATTTTAAATTTACATTCTTTTTCATTTGCGATATACTGAAATCAACTCTCTTGAAAGTGATCAGCAAGTATACGTTTTTCAATTTCAGATTGTCAAAATTCGATACTTAAAGCTGCTTACATACATATTAAATTAAGATTTTTAAAAAATCTGTGTTTGGAAGTTGGGGTGAGGGAAAGGGGGCCCTGAGACTCGCATTAGGGCCTTTAGAGGGCTTAATCCGGCCTTGCTTGTACTAAGGATGGTTCGAATATCTTCTCCTACCGTTAATTTCTCAGAATTTTTTAAAGTCTTTATTATTATTTCTATTTATTATTTATTTTTCGAGATTAGTTTCCCCATGTTCTTGAATATAAACAACCAAGAATTGGTATTCTGACGACACCTAGTTTTTTTTTTTCTCTACAGTGGTTTGATTGTAATTCTAGATTCCGAGTACTTCAGAATCGGACTATAAGTACTGTAACGTCAGACGACTCAGAATTAGCCAATTTTTATTTCAAAAATAAATTTCTTAGCTATTAATTGTTTCACCGTACAAGCAATTTGAAGAACTAACTTTCAAGCTTTTTTTAAAATAGGCAATCACAAACATTTACATTACGCGCAGTCTGTGCCTCGAGAAAAATGCATCAAAACACTGGTAAAGCCGTCTTATCTCATAATTTGATTATAAGACTGAAGCCTGAAAACAATTCGTTACAGTACTTAACCAATTTACGAATGAAAGGTGATCTTTATGACACTTTGTTCGTCATAAGCGCTTGCAGCGTGTTGTACGGATTAATGTTTTAATGTAAATAACTGCGCAGCTGATTAGCTCGAATTATCTGGCAATCTCAACTACTAGCAGGGATTGCCACTATCTTCTTAAAACAGCTGGCTCGCTGATGGTCGTAATATTAAGCTAGATAGGCTTCCTGGGATTGTACTAGAAAAAGAAGATATTTAAATTTTCGTCAAACTCAGCAAATCTTTTATACAAAGGAGATTGGAGTTTTCTTCACTATGTGACAGGATGGGGTCTTCTAATAAATATTCCAATAGATGTTTTTCTTCCGACTTACTTGCTTCTGTGAATAATCCACAATATTTGTAGAATTTGAATGAAAGGAAGGAAACTAATACACAGTATTCTAAGCGAAATGGATACATTTTTAAATTAACACATTTACTGAGGCGTCATATTTGTTGTACTTCTCAATAACCAGCTGATTTTCAAATAGCTTTTCACCTGGAGTGACTTCTTTTTAGCATATTATCGCTTAACAAGCAACACCATCTATCTCAATTTTCGAAATTGCAGAAAGGAAGAAAATACTCAATTTTTCACAACGAATAGCGATTATTTCTGATTTTAGCGATTTTTCACATCTGGTTGGAACATGCGGTCTTATGTTTATATTAGGTGTTCAAAAATTCAGATATATTAGCTATTTGTTGTGAAAAATTGAGCATTTTCTTTCTCTTTGACATTTCAAAAAATTGAGATAGATGGTGTTGCTTGTTAAGCGACAATATATATGTACTCGATATGACAGTCCCGTCACGCTCGTATCGAAAAGTGGTAGAAGAAAAGGGAAGCGTACCGAAACGCTCTCCTTTTTCGAGAAAGACAACAAGGAGCGTCCAGGCACGCTCGCATGAAAGAAGGTGTTAAATCAAAAGATAAAAATTAAAATACATGATTTAGAAAAGCAAGGACATCTAAATTATTTTCATGAAAGTTGGTTCTCTTATAACCACCTGTCAATAGGTGTAAGGATCTGTGCTGAAATTCTAGCGGTGTGGCAGAAAAGTGCGCGACACTTCCATACTTTTCCAAGAGACCATCGACTTGCATCATATCTCTTTAGCAATCAATCTAGCAGTAACACGTGAATGATACAATTAGACTGAGAAGAGAAATTATCTACAAGCTTATTAGATGACAAACCTAATAATTCTACGGGAGGAGTGGAATTCTAACAGCTTAATGGTACAGTATATGGGGGGGGGCTCCGAAAAGGGGGGGACTTATATGTATTACCAGTAAAAAAAAGTTAAATGTAGTAAAGTTAGGATTGTTATTTTTCTTTTAAAGGAAGATTGATTTTCAAGATTTTTTTATTGAAAGCAATCAATGAATAAGCATAACACGATTTCTAATATTTAAAAAGAAATGCACATATGAAAATATTTCTCTCAATATATAAATCAATTCCATTACACCGGAGAATTCCAAGTGTATCTTCTTTATTAAACCAGAGCAGCGCTTCCTATGCATTTCTCAATACTTTGTACTCTGATGAATTCAGGTTTACCCAAGACGACATGTATTCTTTAATAATTAACACATTTGCGAAATATCTAATATTTTTTTAATTAAATGTTTAGGCAGAAAATCAACAAAACTTATTTATAAGATCAAAAAAAATGTAATGAAATGTCTTCAGCAAATTGCACTGGTGAGAAAAAATAAAGGACCAACAATAAATTCTTATGTGATTTAAATAATTTTGAAGCTAAGAGCAGGAAACTTGCACAATATATTTATTTTCATGTTGGACATATCTGTAAAATGCAGAAGATCATTTTTCTGCAAAAACTATATTTATATAAGGACATAGGAAATATGTGAAGTAGGGAAAGGAAAAATTGAAATTAAAACTTTTTAGAGATACATAGAAAAAATTAATTAGTGTGTGACCACCCCTGACTTAAATGCAAGCTTTACAGCGCTTTTCCTTATTTTATTGTCCAAGAGTATTTATAGAACAAAGTGTAATCGCGATAAATAATGCATTGAATCTCTTGGAGATGTTAGGTGGGGGTGCAAGTCGTCGGGAATGCAGTGATGCAAGACGGCGTCATAGTGCGTCCCATACATGTTATATAGGATTTAAATCTGGAGAATATGTAGACCATACCACTCGCTGTATTCCTTGCTCTCAAGATAATCAACCACTAGTGAGGCTCGATGGGGACGCTGAAGTATACAGATATAAGAATCAAGAGTCTCACATCTGTATACTTCAGCCCACTAACTGGATTCGAAAGGATGTTATCTTCTTTTCTCAGCATGGCCCTTTCCCTGCCTACCTCAAAAGTTTTCACCTCTCTGACAGCGATCATTGCAGTTGTGGCGGAATTGGCAGGGTACTTCACTATGCCACGTAGTGTGCCCACACAGGGTATTGGAATATGAGGAAACCAGCGCCAAACTTCGAACAAAAATGGCTGAAAAAAGTCGTCAATAACCTCGTCTCCAGGCATGAAATTCGTAGGATAGTTAAGTTCATCAGTTGAAAACAGAGATCTCTTCCGACCTCTCTAGCCTTCAACTTTCCAGCGAGCTCATCCAACAAACTCCAAATGACTAGACCTCCCCCACCCCTTCAAAAAAAGAAAAAAAATTAACATCTAAAGAAAAGAACAATAATACGAAATAATAATGTAAAAGTGTAAATGCCTGTGCTGTACATAGTATAAATATGTCTTGTCCATCAAACCGTTCAGTGACCTGTCTGGTCAAGGGTACGGGGTAAGAGACGGCGTTCTGTTCTGTATTCTGCGCGAGTCAAAAGGACGGGCGGAAAAATTTACATGTTTCTCCGCAGAGACGGTGAATCCTATTGGACTCGCGACAAACCCTCTAACTTTAATAGGATTTCACTCAAAAGAATTAACAGAAAGCTTCTTTTAATGGTTGTCCATTTAATTTTATTCGCCATTGTATTACTGTCATTAGGATGAATGAAGTTGCACATTTTTGTAAATATTGGAATCAAACTACATATAAAGCAGACCGCATTTTCTTATTCAATCAAATTTGGTCACTAAGTTTTTTTTGACATAAAAAGGGCAAGTGGAAGATACCATCTCCTCTCTTAGAGATACATAAAAAGGTTATGGAATGTCTTTCCGGATATATGACTCATGAAACTGAATTTTACTGCACTGATGAATTGGATCCTATTCCAGTGAAGCATACAAGAAAATTCAGTTAAATCAGATCACAAAATTCCAGTTTTGGGCGAATAGTGTGTTATTATAAGTGACACTAATTTAAGAGTGTAGGACTCGAACCAATAAATTTCTGTTTCAAGAGGTTTGAAACTATCCATTGCTGATTAATAGATGAATTGGCTCTTGGTTCGGTACAAATTTTAAAGCAGAATTGTAGAAATAAGATATAATAAATTGTGAAAGGAACGTTATAGCACTAAAAGAATTGACCACAGGTTTCATTTTCCAGTATTCGTAGCATAGAAATACGTATAGCTCCAAGTTAATACAGAGATTTAGAAAAAAATTTTGTCCATGATTGACATTTTAATTTCTTCCTTCTGCTCTACCTAGAGCAGTGATGTATATATATTAGCATGACTTGCATTTTTTAAATTAATTTTTAATAGTTTAATAATAAATGCAGGAAACAATTTACTTAATGATTTTTGGTATAAATTTGGAAAGTGTTTCACCAAAGAAATTTTAAATAAACAAGCAGTTTCTTTAAATAATTATTTTTTTAAAAAATATATAAGCTGAAGATTACTTTTTAATTATTATTCTGTAATTTACACAACTGTAGTAAAAATAAATTAATTTAAAAGTTTTTTTAAAAAGCACATTTTTGTTAGTGTACTAAAAAGTATAATTTTTAGATAAATTATTTTCGAGTTTTTAATCTTTAATTCATTATTATAAATAGTATGGAACTTAAAAGATCAAGTGCTGCATTTCATCGACTTGCAAAATTAAAACAAAAATAATAATGATCATTTTAATCAGAAATTACTTATAAAGCCGAAAGGACGTACAAATTCATTGTGTCTATTACAAGAACAGAAAAATCATGTGGCGAGCAGTGACTGTGATCGTAAATCTAGCCGGACAAAATTCAGAAATTTAGTAAGTCAAAACAGAAAACTTTCTTTCACAATATTATCCCAAATGTTTGTATAACTGTGGAACTATTGTCATTTTGAAAAAACTAAAGATGCCATTTACGTAGCAGCAAGTGAAATCAATTCGAGTGGAAAATGTTTTGTTCTATCAGAGCAGCTCACATTTGCTTCTGGAAAAATGACGTGAAAACAAAAAATTTTTAATGAACTCAAATTGAAGTGATGAAATTAACTGCAGATGTTCACTTGCATTTGTCATTGGCGTAATTTCACGTTTCATTACTATTGAATTTTGAATATTGAAATGTGATAAGTTTCGATGTGAAAAAAATTATCCGAAAACAATGCTTGCAAAATCAAAATTCAGGTGTGTCGTCAAATTGAATTGAAAGCTTAGCTCATTCCTTTGTGCATAAAATACAAAGTTCTTACTATTTACTTCGCTTTAAATTTTTTTAATTACCTTTTCATTACCAGAACAGTAAATTTCCTGCGGAGGACTGTTTAATATAAATGGCTGAATGAAATTGGTATTTTTAGAACAATAATTGGATCATTCTCATGAAAAAGGTACAAATAGCTAATAAAAAATTTATTTTACAAAAGTATGTAAAAAATCTTAAAACTTGCATGGATGTTTCCATTTAAGCTTAATAAATAACCTTATATTAGTGGTCAAGTTTTCTATTTTATTTTTCACTGTTTTTTTTTAGTTTTAAAATTTTTGACCTGTCTCAACGAAAGAGACATGATAGTCAACGGAAGTTTTACATTTTAAAAGAAAGCATAATTGACTAATTATTGGGAAGCTTTGGTACAGGTTTATTTCTTATAATTAAACAATAAAATTAATTATTAAAAACCAGTGCAAGAAAACTTAACATTTTAAAATAAATAGCACATTTTAAATAATGGCACTGACTGTGCATTAGTTAAATAATATTTACACACAATTTCAAATAAATGAAAGTCAACATTTTGCAGGAAAGTAATCAATTATATACTAGATTAAGGAACATCATATTTATTTATTAATAAGCAATCTAGTAAGTCTCGTATTAAGTTTTTTCTACTCTCTTCTCTTCTGAATTTGAGCATCTGACTGCTTTGTCTTTTTATTTTTTGATATTCCCATTTTTTCTACAAATAAATTTAGCTATTAAAATGTGGTTTATACATTATTGAAGCTTTAATATTACAAATATTATATGTGAATTGGTTAGCTTAATTCTTTCCGAGAATATAATTTCAATGTTAATTTTTTTTAAAAAATACAAAAGAAAATCATTAAATTTCATAAAAAAATATCTACCAAAGAACTTTTAATTGATATTATTTTAATTTATCTAGCTGTACGATGAATTTTGATATTTTGTCTCTTTCATTGACAATGCTATCCTCTCTGTGGAGATGCTGTGTCCACGGAGGAGACAAAAACTAAGTTTGAAATTTTTAAGTACTTGGCTAAAGTGGTACACTTATTTTTATTAAATTCGATACTAAACCTATCAAAATTGAGAACTTTACCAAGCTCTAAATGGAACTAATAAATTGGAATATATTCAATAAATTCGCAATAGAACGAAAGTTTTTCCTTAAAGAACAAATTGTCTGCCTCTCTTATAAACTCTTTCATGATGATTTGACATTAGCTGCCATTTAGGATATTTTTAAAGTTATTTTCTTTGTCCACGGAGGGATGCATATTTGACTGGGGACAAAGTGTAAAAATTAAGCACTATGTAAAAATATTTTTTTTAAAAATGTTAGTTTAGACCTTAACTAGAGACTTTAAACTAGTTAATACTGAAAAAATGCAATTTTTTGAAAAAATTGCTTGAGTGTCAGTAAATATTATTTTGAATGTGATGTGTAGGATGTCCACGGAAGGGACTTTTGTCCTATATTCATTGAAAAATTTGAGTTAAATAATAAAACTATTTTAGTAGAAACGTATTGAATAGCTTTCTTAAAAACTTAAATTATACAAATGAACAAAAATATTAAGACATTTGTTGCATTTTCTAATTTTTATCACTCCGGGACTGTAAAAATCACCTTTTCGTGAGAATGACCCAATTAGTAATAGTACTGTATATTTATTAGATTTAGAAAACCCCGGTAAAATTTTAAGTAAGCATGTTAATTATTAAATACAAATTTCAATAAAAATACTAAATTAAGAATGTTTGCCAAATATACAATAAGGATTGCAAATGAACGAATTTAATCTCAAAAGATTCTCCAGTGAATAAATTTAAATTCGGCGAACTATAACTGCATTTCAGTAACAATAACTAGTGTAAGTGTTGCTTCATCTTGCTTATTCTTATTTTACAGTAATTGGTTGTAATTAGAGATTAATTTCTCCATAATTTATGTTAAAAATAATAAAACTGCTCTACATAATGAAAACCTTTTGTAATAACTATCATTAAATTCAGTGAACTGTATTTGCATAACATTTTCTACACACAGAAAAATCTCAATAACTTATTGTTCACAGTTCCTGAGTTCTAAAATTTGTAGACTAAACGTGGTAAACTATGTAAGAGCCCAAAAAATTCAAACATCGTTTTTCACTTGAACCCCTTAAGGATTGCATTTCTTTAAAACTTACTTATTATTATTATTATTATTATTTTGCTATCTAATAAGATGACCCCTCCTGTTTCGGATTGGGGCTGTCGTTTTCATTCATCTAAGAAGGCATAGAATACTTGAGATGCTTATGGATTCTGCGTAATTTTTGTGCCAAATTATAAAGCTAATTAATGATTAAATTTTAGTTTATAAGCCTAAAAATGCGATATTTCGACGCACTTCAATATGATGGGCGCGAGACTTTAGGGGTTAAAGTGCGAAATGAATAATTCTTTATAATGTGGCGAACATGACAAGTGACTTCTGGCCCTCTAAGTAGTTCAAAAGAACATGTAAAGAGGTCGAAACTGTGACGTCCCTACAGGCTGATCAGACAGCTTTTTGAGTTTTCCCAACATTTTCTGTTTCGGCACTTACAATGTTTACCAATTTTAGTCGTCACTTATTGAAATTAGTTTATATGAAGCAACACGAAGGCTGTTTTGAGATGTGCCTTGTAATTTTGTATCGTGATCAGATAATGAAGACGACACCTAATTCAGCACCAACTCTTGAAACATACGTTTGAACTCTTGAAACAGGACATTTAATCCTCGATGTTGTATTTAGCGCTCACAAGACACGCGCATGATCTTTGGTGGGATCAGATTTCGAATCTGAAACCCTTCGTTCTCCAAATCGAGATTTTACCACTACGACCAAAATCTTTAAATGAAACCATGAGCGAATTTCTTCATACAAAAAATATTAAATTAATAAAAGAAATCTATAAATTATACATTTGTAAGAACTTCCTATTCTCAGCTCTAATGTTACAGCATTTTTTGTAGAATTTGGCATTTTTTCTGATTGATTATGTTAGGTGAAAAAATAAAATACGATCATCAAACTACATTAAAATTTAAACTTATTTATCTGTGCATAAAGTTTATAATTTTTGCGCCCTACTTAGCTTTATATTTTTAAAATTTTATTTCACTTGTTGCATGTTTGTAAAGTTAGAATTTTGTAATCTATTTTTCACTCACTTCCTGACCTGCTAGGTTTTTGAAATTTTGTACACTTGCGTATCGTCGATGACAATACACTATTTTAGTATTTTCAGAACCAAATTATTATTTAATTAAATTTTTAAATTGATTAATTTAATTTAATTTTGTTTCCATACCAGTGGCGTCATCTGGTGGTGAATATGAGAAAAATTTGATTTTAGAATTCCATAATATTTATAATACTGCAAAAATGAAATAACACAACCTCACTAAGAGTATTTTAACTATTTAGCAATTTCATGGAGGAATCCATCGGTTTCTTTAAATGGTGAATTTTTTGAAAATTTGCTACCCTTAATTCCGAAATTAAATTTCTTCCAGACAAATTCGGTATCCGAACCACCGTATGA
>BGPR01004172.1:0-25322 GCA_013235015.1 Araneus ventricosus | reverse complement strand
GCCCTTTTACTCACACAGTGGATATCAGTAGTCCAGATCCCAGGATGAAGAGATCTTGAAAAGAAAAGAAATCTTTGCAAAATCTGCAAGAGCATGCCAACTAAATAATTTGGTAATAGAAAGTACCGAAGGCGAATTATTATTGTAAATATGTCCAAAGAAGCAGTAAATACTTTCACAACCTAAAGTTGCTCTTATGATTCGTTTCAAAGCGAGGAAAGGCAATTCCACATTTCAGAGCGACTCAAATTTTGTTCCAAAATAAAATCCTTGTTCAAATCCTTGCAAAAGCAACCGAACAAAAACAAAATTTATTTTTTGACGTGAAAACGTCATTCCGCTCGTTACAGTGATAATGTGTCGAACTTTCTTGCGTGACAAAATGCCGTCAGATTTGAATCGCTAATAACTACGGGACTAATAACACAAAAAGAATGTTTGACCCCACAACGGATAGAAGATATCTGTAAGAGTTTGTCGCATAGTATTTGTTTTCATGTGACGTCCTCGTACCAGTGTAGGGGTACTTTTCCGTTAGCCGGGCTCAAGCGAAAAATCGTCAAATAATGTAGAATTCCGCCAAATTTCTTACAACCATTCTCTTGGCGACTTGACTCGCGTTTGGTTCACAATTGGCGACATTTGCGCCCGGCTAACGGAAAATCGCTTCGCTTGGCGACTTGGCTCGTGTTTGGTTCACAATTGGCGACATTTGCGCCCGGCTAACTGAAAAGTACCAGTATTTGTTTTGCATGTGACGTCCTCGTACCAGTGTAGGCGCATGCGCGTGATTGTTATGAATTATCTTTATGTAAGGTTATAAATAAATGTAGCGTGAAAACGCGTTTAGATAAGAGGTTGATTCTGGTGTCATTTTGAAGACCTTGAGGAGTATTACTAGGACCCAAAGTGAGATAGTAAAATATTTATCAGAATATAAGTAAAAATCGGTATGAAATTGAAAATTTCAAACTCCGCATGTTTTTTTTTTTTTTATTATACTTATATATTACTTTCGAACGGTACGAAACTTACAGAATACTTGCGTAACATTGCGTAAAGATGACAAAGATGACAAAGGTGACAATTACACCGAAAAAAGACAATGCGTAAAAGAAACATTGTATTAAAATTTTAATTCAAAAATTTGAATATTACGGGAAATATGAGCATTTGTAGTAAATGTTTTACTGCGCATACGCGAAATGTAGTTCTATATACTGTCAACAGATGGCGCCATCAAAAGCTACTCTAAACAAAACATAAGAAAGGCGCAGTTCGGGTTATTCCCTCCCTCTCCAATCTTTGAACCATCTATTTTTTAATTGTGTTTCCCATTAAAAAAGTTATTAAAAAATCATAAGAAAGGCGCAGTTCGGGTCCGAGCCACAGATTTTTCGTGAAAACGTCGGGATAAATTCATGAAACAAGTGTTTCGTATTAATACGTAATTTAATTATCAATCTCTTTAGTACAATATTTACACAGAGTAGTATATTGGTTATAGAAAAGATAAATCACAAGTTTATCGCATGTAGCAAGGATTTGTGGTAGATTGTGATTTATCTATTTTGTAACCATTATACTACTCTGTCTAAATATTGTATTAAAGATATTGATAATTAAATTACATGTTAATACGAAACACTTGTTTCTTGAATTTATCCCTAAGTTTTCACGAAAAATCTATGGCTCGGACCCGAACTGTGCCTTTCTTATGGTTTTTTACTAACTTTTTTAATGGGAAACGCAATTAAAAAATAGATGGTTCAAAGAGTGGAGAGGGAGGGAATAATACAGAAAAGAAAAAGGAATCAAGATTATTATTAGAAACAATTCCTTCAAAGTATCTCAACCTACCCTGGCTCCCAGCATTTCTGGAAGGTTCAAATAATTAAGATTTTACAAAATATAGGATTGTTACAATAACAATTATCCTACTCAGAAGGCCCCAGAAGTACTATGGCTCCAAAAGAAGCAGAATTTTACGAGGAGTTAGTGCAACGAATGTTCTCTGGGAAAACAAGGAAAAGGGAAAATAAAAAATATTTACATTTTCGTCAAAAGTGGCGAAAATTTAAATTTTTTATTCGCCAGCGCCATTATTTAAGGCGACTCCAGGGGACTTTCCGACTTTTTTTTTTAATTGCTGAAGTCAAATTGAATAGTTCACTTGGTAATTTTTTTTTCTTTTTAGTTTAACTGAAAACACTGCCGAAATTTTATTTTCAGCATAAAATTTATTTTCATTCAAAATACCATTTTTCAACCAATTTTTCTTTTTCTTCGGTTTTCGCAGAGCGCATCACTTGCACTACATTCTAGCGAAATTCTGCTTCGTTTGGAACCGTAGATATATTTGATTATAATATCAAATATCTACGGCTTGTACATTTTACCCACAAATGCGAGAGAGAATTGATAAAGCTAGGGTTCTGAATACAAACCGCAGAGGTTATTCTTCTCACGACTTTTTTCTTTAATTGCACAAGGTGGCGCTTTTTGCGTTTTGTAGGAAAGTGAAGAAACCGAATATGCATTTTGAACACCATTCTTCCGACAGACTAGATCCAAAATTGGATAAAAATGTACAATTTTGAATCCAAAATTGGATCTACAGTTTTGGTGACTAGACAACATACCGAGTCTCATTTAACTAAGTAGTGGCGTTTTCCAGTTATCGCATTTGTAAGTTCACGAATAGACGGACCGACAGACAGTCAACCCGCTGAAGGATTTGGTCCGAATTTTGGATGAAATAAACAATTCTAGCCGTAAAACCATACACCAAATCCATTTGGTTCACTGCATTTTAGACCTTCTTCACATGTACAGGGACGGGCAGATAGACTTTTCGTGGACGGATTTCATCCAAAATTTCATAGATATCTACAATTTTTGCGTAAAGGCCAAATACTATTTTTCTACCTTGTTTACTTGAAGAGTTATTGAGTTCACAGACCAACCAACCAACAGACAGAGAGACATAATTCCAGAAATGACTTTTTTTCAGACACTGAAGATTAATGAAAATCTCCAGGTTAAATTCCTTGATGATTACAATACTTCCACTTTTCATAATGTATATGAGGAAACAAAAATTGATAGAAATTAAAGGGAAACTAAAGTGAGAGGGATTAAGTAAAGAGAGGTCCAAAAAAGTGTCGAAATCAGATTGTTTTTCATTAATTTCTCTTGATCTCTTTATTATAGCAATAACTACTCAACTTCTTAAGAGAAATAAATTTTATTTTTTCTTCTGTAACTTCTTGTCACAGATTCCTTTCAAAGTTGTAAAAAATATGTGAAATTACTGCAATTTTTAGTTCTTAATCCACGCCATAATCTTCATACATTATTTAGTCGATGAAATGCAACAGGTGAATGTATATGCACAGTAAAATGTTATTTGGGTCTAAAAAATATCAAATTTAATTACTTTCTTTGTTTACGACAACACTTGAAAAACTAATCTCCGAAACTTATTGGTTCACAGAGTAGAATATATTATTAGTTCAGAACGTAACATACAGACATAATACATAAAGTAACAGAAATTAAAACAACTTTAAGAAAAGATTTTGGCTGCCAGATATTAAATTAATGGAACAAAGATATCAAGGGAGGTGGGACGCACATATGGTGGCAGATTACCGCTAGAGACTCCAACGCGAATCTTCCATTGTACGTAAAAGGAAATCATATAAAAGATTTTCCAGGAATTAATCGATGAGCTTATTAACCATGAACTTATTTAATTTTCAATTTATTGAACTTAATGCAATATCATCATGTATTTTTACTATACCATTCTGATCCATCTAGTTTATTTATTGAAATTTATTTTTTATTTAATTCATTAATATTGTTTTGAATTTTATTCTTTAGACACTTCACACAGATTTTATGTGATTTCTGTGTAGATTTATCTTCTGATTTATATTATGATTACTGTTTAGGATTAAGTTGATTTAATGCATTGATTTAATTCTAGTATTGATTTATATATTTGGCAGTTTCGATACGAATTGAGTAGTGCATGCATAAAACTATTAAAATTTATTTCTCACTTTATCTCAAAAATTACATCCAATCTGACGAAAAGAATGCAAGATTTCTAATCAACACCACGAATTTATCCTACAATCACTGGAATAACACTGACAAAAAATCCGTGTCGCGCAGTGATGAAGAGCTTTTTAACCTCTTCTTTGTTGAATATATTTTTTCGAATCTCCGCCAAAATGATTATGTTTTCCATTCAATGCGGGAAATCGGTACTTTTCCGTTAGCCGGGCTCAAGCGAATAATCGCCAAATAATGTAGAATTCCGCCAAATTTTGGCGACCTTTGCGCCCGGCGTTTTGGCGCGCGTTTGGTTGACAATTGGCGAAATTTTAGCCGGGCGCAAGCGAAAAATCGCCAAATAATGTAGAATTCCGCCAATTTTTGGCGACATTTGCGCCCGGAGACTTGCCTCGTGTTTGGTTCACAATTGGCGACATTTGCGCCCGGCTAACGGAAAAGTACCGGGAAATCTCGCCCTATGCCTATTTGCGCCATCTCTTATCAATATTTAGAAATACAAAAAAATAATCGCGAAATATAACGAGACATGGAGGTAGCGACGAATTCATTTTAAACGATGCAATATTTCTCTTCGTCGCATGACATGCGACGCCAACGACGAAGGGTTTAAAGAATTCTTCAATAATAATTCCCAACATTCTCTTATTACTGCTACAAATGCTTCCAAGTCACTGAATGTTAATTCAATTACTGGCGTTACTAATCGGAACTCATTCGTATTCTGGATCCATCCTATTAATTCCATATTCACGGGTGAAGCTCTCTCAATCTGACAAGCAATTGACGATCTTTCAATTCCAGAAAAAAACCTAATGATTTTGACCGACAGTTTATCTGCCTTATAAGCATGAAATATGTTTCCATAAAATCCCCAAAGAATATTCATGGATTGTATGATAAAATCATACAATCAAGATTAGGCCAAAGTTAAATATAAAACAATCATACTCATTTGGACCCCAAGTCACACAAATATATTTTTTGGAATGAAAAGGCGGAATTTTTCGTAAAAAGAGCAACGACTCAACTCCTCGCTTAGATTGGATTCCAGCGAAAAATATCATCTCACAATATCCAAAAAAAAAAGAAAATAATCTCCTACTAAAAAAACAATTGAAGCATTCAAAAACTGAAAATATCAAGAATCTCAGGGGGATATGCCATCCATTATCGCTCTGTCGTCATGGTTGAAAGATAGAGGAGAAGACATCGCTATTTCGCGAATTCATACCCGTATGTTCATCACTCCAACCCTTTTACTTAAATTTGGTTTATACATTAACTCATTATGCCAGATATGCAATTAAGATAACGGTATTGAAAACATTCTCCTGAACTGTAACTAAAATAATATTCACAGATTGAATCTCTGAGGAAAACTTCATTCTTCTTCAAACGCTCCATCTTACTAAAAATTCTCTAAAGCATCACCAAGAATCAGTAGCATTTACGAGCCTTTCGTCAGGCATTGAAATATTTCAATATTTATTAACTGCAACTGTTTGGAAGTAGGGAAAGGATACGAGAAAAATAAATTTATCAATCTGATATTAAGCAATGTATTCATTTCAAAATAAAATCAATTGGGAACAAAACGATAGTCCAATGCAGCTTTTTTAAGCAACTTAAATTTTCAGACAAGAAAACATTACAAATTTGCTTGATAAGAGAAAAAATCGTTGAAAACCTAATATTTGTAGCTTACAGTTGTTTTCGGATTCCAAAGAATTAAGGAACTTTCAATAATTCTGATAGAAACATTTCATCGTAAATTTAATAAAAGACAATTGCTTGTAGAATATATTTATAACTTACCTATATTGGACAGAAGACCACAAACGTCAAAAAGATGCTCCAAAGAGATTTTCTTTTGAATTCATCAGAAAAGAGAATAATTCTCTACAGAATTTCTTAACATGGCAGAGAAAAGGCGCTTTCCTAGAATAAATCTTAGCAATAATGATTTTGGACATTGTTTAGAATTATGTAAAAAGCATTGTTTAAAACCGTATCTCTAAAATGATTTCCAACAATGGATTGTTCACTTCTAACAACGCTACGTTTTATCGCAATTTATTTTCAATAGTGCTTTCAATTGTTAAAGCTTTTTGTACTCTTTTTTGAAACGAAGATTGATAGAATAGGCTAATTTTAGAAAATTGAAGCCATCTAACAAACAGAAAATTTAGACATGCAAAAAAAGTTGGCAAACTCTGATTTCTAATTCAGTTAAAATAATGACATTATCTTGGGTGCAAATCGGGTTAATTCACATTGGCACAAATTAAACCATTATATGAAGCTAACAATATTAAACTTGTGGCTATATAAATTAAGAAAAATAAATCGAACGGTTTTTTCGTTGTTGTGATTTCGGTTGCGGAATGCCTTTTCCTTGCTGATTAATTAAAAAAAAAACAACATTGGATTATTGGGAATTCGGTCAGCAAATATTCTAAAAAAGAGAATGCAAATAAACGAATTCATATTTTCTCGTTCAGGTGAAATATATCATTAAAATTTCATTTAAGGGGGGAATTTAGAAAAATCTAGGCTGATAATTACAGAGAAAAAATAGAAAAAATGTTCACATACATTGACAAACATGTAAACGAAAAATGTTTTTATTCGAAAACATTAATTTAGTTAGAAAATTTTATGTTATACTGACCATCGAGGATATAAATATATATCATTTACTTTTTTATTAAAAAACAAACAAACTTCCATTACTTAATATACTTCGAGATTTTTTTTCATTGCATTGACCTTGAATTTGGTGTTTTCTTGCTTAATAAACTATTGCTAAGATTTGGCGTTTTTTGTCTGTGGTTCTGTTAAAGTATCCAAGATTAAATAAATCAGGGAAACGGTTAAAATTTTTGATTTTGTAAATAGTTACATAGTCCTTGACATCTACTGACTTGAAAAATAAGATAATTTTGTTTTTCGTTCTACCACTGAGCCGGGGTACAAAATTTACCAAACATGTTAGAAACTCGAACAGGCAGAATCCTCTTCTCTTCATATTCTAGCACGCGTAATCGAAGAGATATTAGAAAATCCCTTAACATTTTAGTTTTTTGCGAGTTCATGGAATTATGGGGTCGTTCCGTATCTGCTAGAACGATTTGGATTATATCAATAACGATAAAATATGTTGCAATTCTTACACCTAACCAGAATGAATTTAAGACTCGTATGTAATAGAGACAGTGGCGGCGAATAAGGGGGACGAGGGGGGTTGTACCCCTACTTTTCTGGGGAAAATTAAATTTTAATTTCTTTTAGCTGTTTAAAACCAGGAATTGTAAAAAAAGCAATAGTATTCGGGAAAGCTAGCAAGTTTTCTGATTTACCACCTATACTCCCGGGTACTTTAAATGTCAGTAAATTTATTGCCCCCTCACTTTTAACACCCAATCGCCGCTACTGAATTCAGAATCAAATTCGATCTCCAGTCAAATAAAGGTATTAATAAAAAAAAAGAGTTTGAGGTTTTATTTTTTTTAAATTTATTTTTCTCGGAATTGAATTAAGATAATCGACGTTATTGATTAAATTATGTGTCTCCATCGCAATATTAGCCAAGTCGTTTGCACCTCCATTTTTGGAGTTTAAAAGACAACTCTAAAAGGAGTTTTGGAGAAAATATCTAACTTCCACTGAAACATTTCAGTGATGCATTTGCCCTCAGAAAAAATGCTGCTGTTTCTCGAATATCTTCTTAAAAGTAATTTGATATTCTTAAACTAAATGAGAGAGCTTGAAACCAAGAATGCTGTATGTTAATTCACAGAAAGTCGCCTCATCGCCAACACCGTGTGAAGAATTAATTACAAAGCCAATAAAATTTATAATAAATAACACCGGTATTGTTTCTTTGCTCCTTTTTGTCGATGAGCGACTTAATAAGGCCTTGGCATACTTAATATACATATTCGATTTAAATATCGAATACGTTAAGAGGTCACATGTTACATGAACAGCCCATATTTTTCCTTGGCGCTGTGGTGTCAATGGGTAACTTAGTGCATCCTGGCGAAACAGACGTACAGGATCCTACTAAATGAGGTCTAATTTGGGGTGAAACCTGAAAGCAGATATTACATTATTCATTGGCGATGATGCCGGTCCTAGCTATCTACGTCTTAACCGGACTTCGTTTAACCGGATCTCCGCTTAACCGGCCGCATTTTTTTTTATCTTTAATATGTAAAAAATAGCTAAAAATTTTTTAAAAAACACGTGTTTCGTTATTTAGTATCGATATCGCAAGTATTTCAGACATGGGGTGGTCCCGGAATGTCAATATGACAGTTGGAAGGGGGGGGGGGAATGCGGCTCAGTAACTGCCAGGCACTTTTTGACCTTGACAATAGAAGGGCACAGGTGTCCCCTACCAAATGAGTGTGGTGATATGTGTGGTGACGGTGTGGTTGAACTTATAATACTTTAATACATTGAATAAAATGACGCAATATTTCAATTGTGTATTTATAAGACAAATACATCCGAACTTTAATTTATTTCACTTCTCCGGTTTAACCGGATTTTTGCTAACCCGCGGTCCCATTTAAGCCGGTTAAGAAGGAATCTACCGTACTGCGCCGTCGCCAAATTAGCACTCCATTGGCCATCCGTTTCAATGCTAGCCATCATAATGGTCTTAACCCTCATATATCTTATACCAAATGTTACAGGTTATAGCTTGAAAAAATCCAGTTTGGCAAAAAATTGGCGATGATATTGTGTTTTCGATTCCACTTCAGTTCCCAGATAACAAAGAAGGTTGCGGAAAGGTTGCCATTTCACTTTCCATAGGCTGTCCGCGAAAGCATTTCCGCTTAAACCGTTTCGGAAACCATTCCCGCAAAAATTGACGTAGGAAAGCTTTTTATGAACTACTTGTCCAATCGCGCGTAGCCCCGTCCGGTATAGTGGTTACCGCGTTTGCCTTCCAACTGCATGAACGCGAGTTCGATCCCCGGCTCGGGGGAATGTGACGTTTTGTCACAATCTACAACGAAATCGTACAGGTAAGTTCAATTAAAAATTAGATTAATCGAATTAATAATTAAGCATTGATTAATAAAGATTCCTAATTGATCTACTTAATTGGCATTCCAGATAACTCTAAGATGACGTCAGAAGAAGGGGGATATGAAAAGGGGTTACACCCCTCTGTAAGAGTATGGCTTTGAAGAGGTGGCGAAAAAAAGAGGGTTCTATTTCGTCCGCCGAAGGAGGGCTCTTAACAACTTTTTGAAAGGCCTGAAACAAGCTTGTAATAAAAGCTTGGGGAAATCTTACTAAAACCCAACCGTGTTTCTTGTTGACTAGTGAACCTTTCCTCTACCTTGCCTAAAGATTCTTGTAAAGACCTTTGTGACAACCCTTTACCCTTGCCGACGATAAGGTTCTTTTAGACAAGCTTTCTTTGCTATCTGGGATTATTACTGGCTATATATATATTTGGAATCGTTGAAGTTTCTACTTTTATTACCGGAAATTAAAACTGAAATTTCAAATATATACACTTATGATGGCAATTATTGTAAACTATCATCTTAGAAAACTCTCACGAAAATGGAAATAATATTGACAGATCTTAATTAGTTACAGTACTTGAGTCTGAATAAAATTATACTTACGAATGTTTTCGAAACCTTTTGTGATGCATTCCATTTTAGCAACAAGATAATTCAACTGAAATAAAATGACAAAATATTTCAATTGCTTTCTAAAATTTCTTAAGAGCACTTTGGTTTCACTGCCTATCTATCAAAGTCAGAACAAAAAATGACGAAAAACAATAATCTGGCTTTGATTGTTTAGATGGCGACAATATTCTTTTTACTATTGAAACGTTTGTTTGTTGATCCAAACAAACACGAGATAAAGTATTGTAATCGTCAAGAAATTCGAACTCGATATTTTGACGAATCTCCACGTTTTATATCTCCCTGAGGGCGAAAAACACAATTTTGGAATTATGTCTGTCTGTGAACACGATATCTCAAAAACTATTAAAGCTAAAGGGATGAAGTTTTGTATGTGATCTTCAGACATAATTTGTAGGTTTCTATAGAATTTTGGACAAAATCGTCCAAGGGAACTCGGTCTGTCCGTCTGTCCATGTTCATGAGAACACGATAACTCTAAAACTTAAATAGCTAGAGGAATTTGATACACAGTTTTATTGTTGTTATGAAACAATGAGTAACAATAAACGATGGTCCTATTATTTACAACAGTTAATGTTTTAAGACGCATTTTACGGCGCATAACCTTCGTAATCTTGGCGCTATTTTACTGTCTTGGCGAATTTTATCTCGCTTGCATTCTTGACCCTTTCGTATTGCAGCGTTCTGCGAAGACAATATCAATAACACTCGCAGCGTTCCGAAATTTTTAGGCAGTGTGGGGGGGGGTCGAGTAGGACAATTTTGTTAGAAAGTATACGAGAAAGTTTAGGAGAGATCACTCCCGCTGGTTTTTTAATTTAATTTAAATTGCAGTTTTCTTGCGGAGGTTCATTGTTTAAATTTCCAGAAGTGCTTCATTTGAAATTACTCTCAAGAAATGTACTAATTTATGTAATTATATTTTTGATACATGCATTTAAAAGATAGAATGGATGCATAAAAGATAGGTTCAAATAAAGACCAGACACAAACATCCGAACAACGACTTGGAAAATTGAGAAGATATTCGTTTATTCAATACGAATTCAAGTTTAGAATGAAAATAAAGCATTAAATGAGGGGCTTAACTAAAACATGGAATATTTAATTTTCCTCCTGAAAGGAATAAACAGAAAATGTATTATACTAATATTTCAATACAAATTCACGATTAGAATGATAATAAAGTTTTAAATGCGGGGGTCAACTAAATCATGGAATATTTAGTTTTCCTCCTGAAAGGAATAAACAGAAAATGTAATGTACTAGTATTTCAAAACAAATTCAAGTTTAGAATGAAATAAATAAAGCATTAAATAAGGCTGTTAACTAAATCATGAAATCTTTAGCTTTCCTTATGAAAGGAACAAATAGAAAATGTAAAATTAAATGAATACCAAACTGCAACTTCCTTGTGAATACTGATAAGTGTTTCACTGCATGTTTCAACAAAATGTATAATTCAAATATTTCGTAAAATATCTAGCTATTTCACTGGAAAAAAAAGACGAAGTTGACTGAAGTGTGTAACAAATTCATGATTTTCTCTCTACAATTCCACTAGATGCTGCATAATTTTGCTAATGATTCACAGTTACTTTGTAGAATAAATTCCATTCTTTTTCATTGCAAGCAAAGAATTGGTTTTGCTTTTCGTATCAACCTTATTTGATAAAAAAAATTGAGCAGATATCCAGAATGAATCAGTCGGAAAAAGTCCCAATTTTTGACTAGTTGCTCCGGATTCATTCTGATTTCTAATTATTAGTAAGTAGCTACTATTAACCAAAGGCCTTTCTCTTGTGTTAACACCATATGGCGCACTTTGTGCTTCACAGTAGAGCAATACACAGAAGTTACGCCATAAGTAAGAATGACAAAGTGCGCGTAAGTCGGATTGGATTAGAGTAAATTGGGGGGACAGCCCCCCAACTTACTCTAGTCTAGTCTAACTTCTAGTCTAGTCTCTAGTCTAACTTTGCGCATAAATAAACGCAAATTTTAATTAATCTGGCAGTAATTTTAATAATCTGGCAGTAGCTAAGCAAACAGATGTTTGGAAGGATAGTATATAATAAACCAGCGGGAGTGTTCTTCCCTAAACTTTCTCGTCTACTTCTCGAAAAAGATGCTGTTTCCCCTCCCCCCGCCTGGATAAAAACATTCGAACCTATTGTAACCCAGGATCCAATGACTATCAGAAAATATTTAGGTAAAGAATCAAATTCACAGATGCGTTCGATTTAAATGCGTACCGATTTCTACTCTTGATGGCTCAAGGACAAAGTCGCATAATCCTCCCGCTTGAACAGATTGCTACCAGTACGCATGCGCATGGAGAATCGGATGAAAAAGAAAAGCGCCAAGCAGGAGTCAATAAATATCGCGCACAGAAGATTACATCCAGTACGCATGTGCGTAGATATGCGGATTCGTTGGAGATGCGATTATACAGACCGACAGACAGTCAACCTTTTGACGGATTTGGCCCAAAATTTTATACGGACCTACATTTATGACGATAAAACTGTGTTTGAAATTTTATCCATCTAGCTTTTCAAGTTTTTGAGTTATAGCATTCGCATGACCGCGGACATACAGACAGACAGACTTCCCGTTGACGGATTTTGTCCAAAATTTGATAGAAACCTACAAATTATGTTTAAAGACCACATACCAAATTTCATCCCCGTAGCTCTAATAGTGTTCGAGTTATCGTGTTCACAGACAGACACACACACACAGACACACATAATTCTAAAATTGTGTTTTTCGGACTCAGGGATGTCTAAAACGTGGAGATTCGTCAAAATCTCGAGTTCGAATTTTTTGACGATTACAATACTTTCTCTTTGTATACTTCGTATACGAGAAAGTAAAAATGCAGTTTTTAAATATATTCATACACTAAAGAACATATTGAAACAATGTTGCACAAAACATATATATTTCGGTGTTGATGACTCATTAAAATCGGACAAAGCTTAATTTTTTTTTGCCCTGACATACAATTTCCTCTTAGGAAATGGATATATTTTTTTATTTCTTTTCTTACAGCTGGAATAGCTTTCTTTATAAAGTCTATTTTCTACAAAATTTTAAAACTTTTTCAACTGAACCGAGACCTTCGGTCAAACTTACAACTGTCTTTTGTATTTTTGATGGATCTCTGCCTGAGGACTTCTTTAGTACAGGTTTTCCTACGCATCCTCGAAAGCTCATTGACTATCACTCAGTAAGATCGACAACTCCATCAATTATATGAGAGATGTGACCAGTTTCTAGTACTGTTCCCGTTTCACTTTTAGTAAAGAATGGATAAATGTTCTTTTTATTTATGTTATTAGTTTCATTCAGGATTTATCATTTGTATTAAATTCTTAAGGACCATAAGAAAAATTTGCAATTCCGTAAATTTGAGTTCGCGAAAGTATTTTTTTACGGTGTGGAAAAATGAATATTTCAAATAACAAAAATTTTGGGTATCTTTTTCTCCACAGATTGGGTCCAACATCATGCACATCTACAATTTTACTAACAATTTCACATGCCAGCTTTCATTTGTATAAGTTGTTGCGATTTTGAATTATCGCATTCACATAATCTTAAATATACAGACCAACAGACAGTCAATTCGTTGACGCATTGAATCTGAAATTTGATAGAGATCTACAATTCTAAAGATAATTTCATAATGTTTAAATTCATGCATCTAACTATTTGCGTTTTTGAGTTATCGTCTTCACATGGCTGTGGACGGACAAACAGACAGACTTTTCATTAACAGGTTTATTTACAAATCTATTGAAAAGGGTACCTACCAAATTTCATGAGTGCTCCTCATTGCGGTTTTCGGCATTCAAACAATGTGTTTTTCAGAGGTGGAGAACGTTTGAAAAACAGAGATTCATGAAAATGATGAGGTCGAATTTCTTGACGATCGCCATACTTTCTCATTGTATACTTCGTTTACATACTATTGTGTTGGCGAGGTCCCAATCGTTGCCAAGCTTGAATGTTGGCGCAATTCTGGTAGAGTTATCATTCGTCCTTATGATTTGGTGATGAGAATTGTAGTGTCACATAAAAATGCAGCCGAGGAATTAGGCAATATTTCTTTTTAAATTTAGTTTATTAATGAGACACAGGACTAGGACGACATAAATAGACAAACACAAAAATACATTTAGCATAAAAGATGAGAAAACTATTCATTACAATTTCTTATATTTCGAGTCATGGCCACACAAAAATCATATCAGCCTCTTCATTCTCAAACACAACCATCCAGACTACCGTCCGACCGCCAACTGAAATTTACGGAACAGTCTTGTGCCGCGCCATCTACCGCAGGCAACAGCAACTACAAACTCTAATTCCTTACAGAATTAACGCTAGTATTCAGCGAGTTACCGCTGAGATTTGGTTGGTTTTTGCCTGAGGCCTGATAACCATAAAGCACTAAAACTTCTCTCTACACATGGATATAAATAATGCATTTGGTAATTATATTATAAAGGAAAAAACTCAATTTAAGGTGATTTTTTTACTTTTCGGATATCCGTTGCATCAGTACGAAATGAGCTATTCACAGATGAATAAAAGTGATTAAAATTAAATCATGAAATCAATTATTTTGACACAATCTGGTTATAACTATCTACTTCGCAAAGATAATCTAAAGGAAATTATGAGGAAAAGAACTGCCGTATCGGCATGGAATGAGCTGTTTACACGTGAATGAACGAGATGCAAATAAAACCATGAGGAGAATTGCTTTGACACACACCGAATGAAAATACCTGCTAACCCAAGTTAAATGAAATGAAATTATTAGGAAAAACATGATAACAATTCATTAACCTGACGGATTGAATTGTCTTGAATCAAATTAAATATTCACTTAAGAAAATATTACAAATTACCTTGAAAAGGAAATAAAGCTTAAAAGTCTATGGAGTTTATAGAGAATTTTTGGATACCAAAGAATTAAGGAACTTTTAATAATTCTAAATGAAGTTTTTCATAGTATGTTTACAAAATGTCCAGTGTTTGCAGAAAATATTCGTTACTAACCTGTACTGAAAAGAAGGCTTCAAACTTCAAAGGATGACTTGATTTCGTCAGAAGTAAAAACAACCTTCCACGAAACTTTTCAAAATGACCGAGAAAAGATGTTTTCCTCGAATAAATCTCAGCAATAATGATTTTGGACATTATTTATATTATGAAAAAAGCGTTGTTTAAAACTATATCTCTAAAATGATATGGAACAATGGATACTTCAAAGTCAATAATGTTATCATTTGTTATAGCTAATTTCTATTTTAGACAATATTTTCCATTGTTAAAGCTACTTTTGTAATCAATTCTGATAGAGCTGTCGATGGAATAACCTTATTTGAGAAAGTGGAAACAATTTGTGAAATAGAAAATTTTTATAAAAATGCAAAAAAAGAAAATTCTATTTTTTAATTCAATTTAAAAAGGAAAGAAAAAAGAGAGAGACTTTTGCATGCAAATCGAGTTTGATTCACTTCGGTACATATTTTGCTAATACAGTTACCCGGTAACCGCACTAAAGGGGGATTGCCGTTTCGGATAACGATTTTATTGGTTAAGCCATGAACTTTACTATTTTGCATCTAATTACAGTATGTAAGTCTGATATTTTATGAGTGCAAAACGAATTCGAAGTTTCTTTGCAGGCTACACTTACGTTCTATTAGCCGCCTTCGGCGACCAACTTGGTCGCCGAAAATAAAATTTCAACTGAATCACTTATGCATAATTTTATATTCATGGATCCCTTAACAAAGTAGTTTTAAACTTCAAATTGCTATAGACATTTAACCCTCGTTCTTTTCGTAGCTTTGCACTTGTTCTGTTCCTTGTTTACATTAACGTAAAATACGCATTTGATTTCAACATTTAATTAGCGCGGAACATTTTACGTCCAGTAACATGCTAATTTGCTTAAAACACTCTCATAAAAAGAATTAAAACATAGCAAAGATAATCTTTCAGTTTACTGGGTTACTTGCTATCTTGAGGACTTCCTTTACAGGTTTCACAGAAAAATTGATCAAATAAAAGAAGAAAATACAATCCAGCAAGATATTTTCTAAGCTTTCAACAATGGAAGAAAAACACGCAATTAAATATTTATTTAAACAATGAAAACGGCTTGAAATGCTTTGCAACAATGAAAAGTATCGTTATAAATTATGCCAAAAAATATTTTTAAAAATATTTATTAAAATTAGAGAAAAAAATCGCACAACAACTTAATTGTTATCATTGAAAAGATCGTTTTTAAATTTTCAGATGGTGTAAAAATAATTTTTGTGCTGTAATATTTTCGGAAGTTATTAAGTAAAAACGCCAAAATCTAGCTTAATTTTTAATTAATTAAAATTTAGAAAAATGGCTCTGAGGTTGACATTCCCACTTTCAAAGTATGTTTGTGCCAAATCTCGTAGCTCTAGATCTAGCAGTTTTCCCCGTAGAAGACCTACACACAGACACACGAAAACACACACAGACATACACACAGTCTCCTTTTCATATTATTCAAGTTATTCAAGTTAACCCTCCGTCGAGAGCAATATTTGCACCGGCGAGTTCGGACGCAATACTTCTGACAAGCGCAGGCGGTAGTGGTTTTTCTCACAGGCGTTAGAGGATCTCGCCTGGGCCCTCGCGCCCCTAGGGGGGCCCCCCGCCACAAAATCTATTTGTTGTATATTGCAGGGCTAAGCCGACGCCGAATTTACGACATAGCGTAGAAGGGCCTCAAAACAATTTTGGGCCTGTGGCCTCATATTGTCAAAATCCGCCACTGCGGGGTTGTTGGTTTTTTTTAACGAAAAAGACGGTGAGGAACGATTAGGAAGTCTCGAACGTGGTTCAGACTTCGGCAGCGCAGAAAAAGAGCTGTGTGATCAGCTCTGATTAAAAGTCCCGAATTGATTCGGACTTTGGCAACGATCGCTGAGAATCAGCAATTATTTTCGAAATCTCGGTTCTTCGAATTTCGAGCACTCCTTGTAGTCTCGGAGAAAATAGGTCTGCCTTGAATCTTTATTGGACCTGAACTTTGGTTTACGAAGCCGTTCGGAAAACGGTGGTCTTTATCTCCGTCTCTTGTGGAACTCTGACTCGATCGAACTTTAACGTCAAACGAACTTTGAACTCAAATGAACGAACTTTGCATATGGTCATTTATTCCAGATTTCTTATGCAAGAAATTGTTATTTAAATCTTAGCTGTGTAAATAAAAGTACTTAGGTGAATCTAAGCATTGCATTTATTTGTTTACACTTAGTCGCTCATAGGCCAAGATACCACGCCTTCTTTCATTCATTTGTTAGATCCAGAAAACCTAGATATGCTGTGCCTAAAATCAGTGACGGCGATTCGGGGTTGGGGCAACCGCCATCCCACTTTTTGAGGGGAAAATTAAATTTTTATTTCCTTTTAGCTGCTTAAAACTAGGAATTATATATGGAAAAAACAATAGTGTCCGGGAAAGCTACCTAATTCCGTTATTATTCCGATCCGGGTACTTTTATATGTCTATAAATTTTTTGCAAATCATCCCACTTTTGCCACTCAATCGCCGCCATCCCAGATAGCAATTTTAGTTTGCAGCAGACTTTCACTGCAAATCTGCAAGCTTGCAGCAAGTTTGACACGACAAGAGTGCAAGTTAACGCAAGCTTCGAAGTCACCATGGGACGAACTTGCAGCAAGCTTGCATTGCAAATTATAGCAAAACAGAGTACGAACACAACCCGGGATAGAACTCGCGATCTACCGGATCCGAAGAAGACGCGCTAACCATTCGGCCACTTAAACTCTGAGAAGAGAAGATAGATTTCGCTAATACATCGTTCGATTCGATTCGTATACGATTTATTTTAAACTATTTTCTTGATTTCATTAATTTTTTGAGTTGAGAATATGATTTGAAGTCAAAGAGAGAGCGATTTTCGCTAATAACTACGTTCTGCTAGTAGAATAAATTAAGAAATTAGAGTTCAAAAGTAATTACTTTAAAATGGAACAAAATGTATAAGTTATTATTTTTCAACAAACATTGACTGTGTTTTCGGTTTAATTTTGTTTATAAACGTTAAAATTTCAACATTAAGAAAAGGGCGATATAGTTTTCTTTAAAGTGCGAGTGCTATATTTAGTAAAAAGATGGAAAATGTTTCAAATTTTTTTTTTTTTATAAAAAAGTTAGTTTTTTTTACAAATTATCATTGATTTATTGAATTAATAAAAAGGAGGGCGGTCTAGGAAATGCTATTAAAAATAGGATGTTTTTTTTCAAACAGAGACAAAGATAATTATCTCTTTGTGCTATCTTTGCATCAAGCTTGTTTTGCAAATTTGCATTGCAAATGAGGTGGCGCTATTTGTCACGGTGAACTTCCAGCAAGCTTGCAATGCAAGGAAGGTGGCGCTAGCTGTCACGGCGAATTTGCTACAAGTTCGCTTCAAGTTTGACGCGTCAAATTTGCTATGACAAGGTAATATCAAGTCAAAATCAAACTTGCTGCAAACTTACGTGCTATCTGGAAACAGAACACTTATTGAAACCATTGCTGTGGTTTGAACTTCCGGTAGCTTCGAATAACATAGAAACAGTAAACTTTTCCACTTTAACATAATCCAGAAGCATTCGGATGTTTCATCTTTCAGCGGAGTTTCTTATGTTCAGAATGTAGTTGGATAGCCTGATTATGGTAAAATATACAATAGAGAACAACAATGAAGAGTGTTCTTAATGGATTCGCATCATGAGTGTGGAAGAATGAATAGAAATCGTGGTGGATTGATTTTCTATTCTCGCCATGACGATTGTGGCCATCTGAAAGTATATTGATTTTATCTACTGAACTATCACTACTAAATTATTTGATAATCATTTAAAATGAGTGCACTATTATCACTTTTATCCGGGAAATAACATAACAAGAAGATTATTTCTATAAGTGGGCTTCTACCTCCAGCCCGTTAAAGTCTAGCACAAGGTATTTTACGATGTCACCACGATGTTGCTACGACATTCTGAACGCCGTACGACATCGTAAAGATACGCTATGAATATTCCTGAGCATTTTGTGCTAAAAAGGAATACTTTACTAGCACTAAGATATATACGATATTTTCGTGATGTTGTTCAGCATTCTGAATTCTATGCACTGTCGTGAGGATATCATAGCAGCGTTGTGGAGCACGTTGTGTGCGGTTTTAGGTTTATGTGACATCTGGAATTGATTAAATGTAAGTCCACATGAGCTAGACCTTTACTTCCAATTAGCAGGAAATAAATTTGCGGAGTTCCGGCAAAATCTGAATTCACTGCGTTTTTTTCTTCTTTTTTTTCACATCACTATAGATTTTTTGAAATCTTTATTCCATATAGATATGTAATTAAAATGCATCGCTCTTTCCTCCTCTTGTCTCTCTCAAACCAATCTAGGAACGTTACAGGACTTTTTTCACTTGAAACAATATTTAGAATTACTTGGTCAAAATATTAGACCTAACTGCTGCCTTTGTCAATCTTACCTGTAAAATTTGAAACAATAGAATATTTCACACGAGTTATTTTTGAAAAATCAGGCATATGTGAAGGTACTGATGAATTCTCTATTATTAGAATTCAAAGTGTTAATTTGATGTTTAGTAATCTAGATTTAAGTTTTACAAAGAACTAGCCGTCTTCGGCGACCAGCTGTTCTCCCGTAATATTATTAGCCTGTAGTAATGCTGTATGAATGCACCTTGGCGAATTGAGGGTTGTAGAAGTTGAGGGACTCTGCCCAAGTTTTATATTGCGATATATCTTGGAAATCGAGGATGGTAGGAGGCAGGCGAACATTGATGACTTATCTAGACGTCATAAACTTTCATATGAAATAAAAAATATCGAAATCGGTAAAGTGGTTGGGGCTGGCAGATTGGTCCTCTGGTTTTTCTAATTATTTTAAATATATAGTCTAGCCGCCTTCGGCGACCACTGTTCGCACGTATTATTAATAGCTTGTAGCTGTGCTTTCAACATGGCAAAATAAATTGACGAATTGGTGGTTGAGAGACTCTGTCAAAGTTTTATTTTGAGATCTATCTCAAAACAGAATGATGGTGAGTGGCGGGCGACCATTCATGACATATCTAGGGGTCTAAGCTTTCATATGAATTAAAAATTGTCAAAACCGGTCCTGTGGTTTGGGCTGGAGGACTTTTCAATGTTTTTTTCCCATAAATAATGCTCGAGGAAGTAGGGCTATCTCAAAAATGGAGGAGGGAGGCGACCATTGATGACATACATGGACGTCAAAAGCTTTCATATGAAATAAAAATTATCGAAATCGGTCCAGTGGTTTGAGCTGGTGAGTGGGTGTTGTAACTTTAAATGCTTCACTGCTCAAGATGCATGTACCACTTACATTTTTTGTCTTTTTTTATTAACTTTGAGTAGTTTTATATTTAATGAAAAAACTTATAACATTTTTTCTCTTTTAATAGATAAGTATTTTAGCAAGTTAATTTTAATAAAAAAATTTTAACTCGAAATTTGTTAGACTAAAATTTTGAAAACACTTGTATCGCGGAAATTTTCTCATATATATTTCATCAAAATTATTGGAAGAATCCTTTGGATAGCAAGAAGTTTCATTCAAATTTAATTATTATAAAAAAAACTTTTTCAACTACATTTTTGTTCATCATTAATTTTCCTTCATTTTCTTACCTATTTTCAAAGTTTTATCTCACGAAAAAATTTCCCGCTGTGGTAAAATGTTTGGAACTCTGTTTCTAGCTCAACTGGTGCTGCCAAACTCGACAGTTCCTCTTCAGCTTAAAAACGTAGTAGGGAAATGAAGGGAAAGCCTACGCTCTGTAACTACTTATGCGCGCAGGCGGAATTCGCGCGGTGCTGGAACGATCCTTAGTTCTCCTTTACTTTAAGTTACTTTCTCCTTTGTTCATCATCTTCGGGTAGTGAAAAAATAAGATGTGGAACTCAGTTTTCTGCCTCAGTTTCCTAGCAGCTTATTTGAAGATCGAAATCATTTAATGTAAAATTGCGTTTGGTTTTTGATAGATTTAAATATTAAATACGAAATAAAATAAATGTACACATTGGAAAAAGTTGGAGTTAGTGCAGTACCACAGTCCCTATGCACGGACCGCCCCTGCTAATTGGCTTACTTTTCTGCTTTGAGATTTCAATGAGCAACAAAAATGACAAATTTAAAAAAAAAAAACAACGTAAAAAGAAGACGGAAAATCTATCAGGAATTAAGAGAGAGACAGACCAGAGCTGCATAGAGTTTTGAATTAATAAAAAGAAGGACGGTCTAGGAGATGCTATTAAAAATCGGATGTTTTTTAAAACAGAGACAAAGATAATATTCTCTTTGTGCTATCTTTGCATCAAGCTTGTTTTGCAAACTTGCAGCAAGCTTGCATTGCAAGCAGGTGGCGCTATTTGTCACGGCGAACTTGTGGCAAATGCGTTTTGCAAGCGAAGGTGGCGCTAGTTGTCACGGCGAACTTGCCACAAGTTCGCTTCAAGCTTGACGCGTCAAATTTGCAATGACGATCTAGTCAAAATCAAACTTGCTGCAAACTTACGGGCTATCTGGGATGATAATTTCTAAAAAAAACTAACTTTTTTATAAGAAAAATTTTTGAAACATTTTCCATGTTTTTACTAAATATAACACTCGCACTTTAAAGAAAACTATATCGCCTTTTTCTTAATATTGAAATTTTAACGTTTATAAACAAAATTAAACCGAAAAAACAGTCAATGTTTGTTGAAAAATAATAATTTATAAATTTTGTCCCATTTTAAAGTAATTACTTTTGAACTCTAATTTCATAATTTATTCTACTAGCAGAAAGTAGTTATTTGCGAAAATCGCTCTCTCTCTGACTTCAAATAATATTCTCAACTCAAAAAATTAATGAAATCAAGAAAATAGTTTAAAATAAATCGTATACGAATCGAATCGAACGATGTATTAGCGAAATCTATCTTCTCCTCTCAGAGTTTAACTGCCCGAATGGTTAGCGCGTCTGCTTCGGAACCGGTAGATCGCGAGTTCTATCCCGTGTTGTGTTCGTGCTCTGTTTTGCTATAATTTGCAATGCAAGCTTGCTGCAATTTTGTCCCATGGTGACTTCGAAACTTGCGGTAACTTGCAAATTTGTTTCACACTTGCACTCTTGTCGTGTCAAACTTGCTGCAAGCTTGCAGATTTACAGTGCAAGGCTGCTGCAAACTAAAATTGCTATCTAGATACTCTTCAGCTGCATTTTCCACAGTTCTCGTTTGGCGCGACTTCCGCCTTTATGCCTTCCTCATTTGACCTTTTTCGCTTTCACTCACCTCAGTAAACCAATTAATTAGTTTTTAAAATGTTAATTCTGGAAGAGTTGTAATTTTTTGCTCCTTTATGTATTGTACCTTTATCATTTGGGGTTCTGATTATGAATCTGAGGTTTGCCACCAAAACTTTTTTGTTGGAATTTTAGTTATGGCCAAAACACAAGAAAAATTTTTTGTTGGAATTTTAGTTATGGCCAAAACACAAGAAAAATTTTTTTTCACAATTTTTGTTTATAACTCAAAAACTATCAATTTTTAGTATATCATCATTATCTACCAAAATAATCAGGTATATACAACTTTTTGTAGTCAAAAAATAAATGAATATTCAGAAGTAGATGCATTCTAAAAGAATAATATAGTCGTGCCAATATTGAAATGCAATTCAATACTATGTTGATGCATTCACTACAACAATAATACACTTTTCCATATAGCTATTTCATAACATTCACCTGCTGACCATTCCAAAAGGGTCAACTGTCACACATGGGCAATGATCATGCGCATTAAAAAGGGTTACGCAAAATTAGCCTTGGACCTGCTCCGTTCCTTTCGACTCGATCTTTCCAATGTTATTGGATGCTGAGAGCGGTCTGTCATGTCAGTGTTTGTGTCTATACTCTAACATATTTAACATATGAAATTATATAATATTATCATTGACTAGTTTTCAAAGCAAAAGTAAGTGGCATATTTTTTTTTATAGATAATCATTTTGAATTTTTATTTAATTGGTCCACTTTGCATTCTAGCAATACCGTTTTTTTTTCGTTAATTTTTTTTTCTGTACAGTATTTTAAAAACATTTGTAGCAAAACAGTTTCTTTCCAATCGCGTGCATCATCCAATCTTCGCTCGTTGTTGTTATTAATGCTTATGATTGACAAAAATTGTGCACTTAATTTATTAAATTTTTTAATCGTGCTTTGACATATGCTAATCATTAAATCAGAGTTCCGGTTGTGTTATTATCTTTTTCTTAATAAATATTTTTTAATATGTATTGCATGCTCTCCGATTAAATAAAACCATTTTTGCAAGTATTATTTCCATTGAATGTACATTACCTTTGTGATATTATAATTCATAATTGTTGATTTTGGCAGACAATTAAGCAATTAATAATTTAATCTTTAGATTTTACCAGAGAAATCATTTGAATTTTTCCATTTGATTTAAAATTAGTAAAATAATTTTATTTTTTGAAATTGTTTCTCTCATTGTGCATCTTATGAAAGGGCAATTTTAATTATTACTTGATCTCTAAGCATGCCTTAAAAATGCGGTTATAAAGAATAATGTATTGTTAAAATGTGTTTGATGTTTTTGCTGATAATAAAACTCTTATACATTATTTGTTTTGATAACTACTTCTATCCCTAGTAAGCATAAATATGATGTTTGGTATTGTACTATATCCATGATATTTTGAAATAATATTATATTATCATGCAGTATTATTGTACAACAATTTGTGGGATATTGCTAATGTCATTATTTTATTTTATATCAGATGCCATTTACTGAATGTGCCATGAGTTTGGTGGTGCTCGGAATGTTAATTTTTTCCACTGTATCCTCGTACAGAATTGTTAGGGAACCCCGCATTGGTGTGATTGCTGGAGATTTTCCTGTGTTTGGAATAGGGTAATGGTTTTTTTAGAATCATTCTACTTATTATGAAATTATTATTGAAATCTCTTTTTAATAATGAAAAAGGATTAACTTATTTAAGTATTCTGAATTTTGATGGCAAAAATTAAGTCTAATTTATTTTTAAATGAATTATTTGTTTTAAAAATATTTTGTAATTCTTTGTTTTGTAGGCTAATGTGCAAGTAAAATAAATCAGTTTTTCTTTCCATATGGATGCTTGATGATGTAATCATATAATAATCAAGTCTATTTCTATCATAGATTCGTTCAAATGTCTTAAAATTATGTGTAATTGAATATAAGTTTTCATTCTTTATACTTATTTAACCATTAAATTTTATTAATTTTTTCAACTTATAAATAATTAAAGTACTAGATTTGAAAGCACTCAAAATATAGATAGAAATTACTTTGAATGAATTGTCCAAAATATTATGTTCCAATTTTTTTTTTTATTTCTGATTTAAAAAAAAAAAAAAAACTTTTTCAGTGATGGTGGTGGTTTTATGAAAAGAGCTGTTCCTGTCGTAGGTGACATGTCAGAAATGCCCAGTGATATGAAGGATGCGATACATGGAGTAAAAATGGGTGTTTCTTCTGACATATGTGATAATGCCAAAGTATGTACTTTTTTAAAATTCTGAATTTAGAATTGACTTTGACTGTATAATTTTTACTTCTAAGGATTTTATTAAATTGAAGTTTGTTTTTAAATTTCATAATGTTTTTTTCCCCCCCAAGTCAATAAATTTTTCTGGAGGTATTTTAAGATAAATAAGAATTATATACTTTTCCATGGGCTTATTAACAATTGTTCTTATGTATATAATATTAGTGCAAAATAGCATTTTCTGTTTGTGTGACAGAATTGTTAGTAAATTTGCTTAGTACAGAAAACTTACACTGTGAAGTTGGCAGAAGACTGTATGTTTCTTGGCATATGGTTGCTTTCCTCAGTAAATTTGATCATAGTCAAGCTAATGAAGAAGTATTTATTTTTTTTAATGTTAAGGAAATTATTTTAATATTCTGGGAATAAGATTTAATGTTGAATAAAATATAATTTCTATTTTGATAAAGTGTTAGCATTTGGTTATATTATGACATATAATTCATTTATGTTACATTCATAACTTTTTTTCTAATTGCAGAATAATCTTGCCATTGACTGGGATGGGTCGCCTCTCAATTATACCTGCTATCATCCTAAAAACCGTTTACCAATAATTGAAGTGAGATTGTATTCTTATAAATAGACATTTATTTATCTTTAATTGCTCATAGCATGCATGTTTATTTAAAAGATACTTACATTAATATAATAGGAAACACTTCATTAATGAGAAATGAAACTGAAGTTATTTTGTTTTGAAATGCAAATAATGTAGATACAATTTTAAAATCTCTAAAGCTGTGGATTTAAAGACTTTTGTAATATTAATTTATTTTTTAGTTATGATATGTACAAA
>BGPR01004171.1:97020-117797 GCA_013235015.1 Araneus ventricosus | reverse complement strand
AGTAAAGTAAGGTAAGTACGTGAGTAATTTTAAGTAAAGTAAGGTAAAATACACGAAATGATGTTTCATATCTTGTTCGAAATGTTTTAGGTATTCACATTCCTTTTCCAGTTGCATTTAATATGCACCCCAAAAATTATAATAAAACAGACAACATAGGAAATCATGTTACAAGTTGTCAAGATTCTGCAAGAAAAATATAAAAATTAGAATCAACTTAATTAAAATTATGTCTTCAAATGTTGATTTGCAAAATTGCTTCGTTTTATTTATCCAACTTCACATGAAAATAAACTTTATCGAAGATTAATGAACGCTTCCATAGAAAAGAATTACAAGTGAAAATCGGAATATCTTCAACATAGTGATTATTATATAATTATCTGATCTTTGTGGGTCTGTTGCTAGGATATTTTAATTTTGTTCCGCTTAGTTCCTTGATTGATTACATTCCTTAGAGAGGCATATAAATTTACGATCAATAGAAAAATGCAAGAGAAACAATGAAATTCTCTCTCAATCAAAAGGCTAATATTGTTTCCCAGATAATGAAATTAAATTATTATTTTGGTAAAATGCATGGAAGAAAGAGGCAACAAACATAAAAGAAATCGCTTTATTATTGGAGAGATATTTTGACTTAGCATAAAAAGAAAGCTTATTATGTTCTTATTCACTTCCCTTCCATAATTCACAATTTTTCCTTCCTCTCATTTAATAAATATCTTTCCAATCTTATTGATACTAAACACACACATTGTTCTTTTCGGCATTCATTTATCATCTCAAGATGAAATATTTTGTCGCTTAACAAGCAACACCACCTATCTCGATTTTTTGAAATTTCAGAGTTCTCAAATTTCTCAATGTTTTGCCAACAATAACGAATATTTCTGAATTTTTTTTCACGTCTGGTTGGAACATGCGGTAATATGTTAATACCTAATGTTAAAAGAAACTCAGATATGTTCCTTATTGGTTGCGAAAAATTGAGTATTTTCTTCCTCATTGATATTTCGAAAATTGAAATAGGTGGTGTTGTTTGTTAAGCGACGATTTTCTATTTTCAGTGCCAGATAAATTCCAGTTCCAATTAAAAAAATATAATTTATTTCTTGTCTTAGAATTATGGTAATTTGAAATCCGCAGTTTTTTTTTAATAAATCAGGGATCATATACCCGTTTAGAATACAGATATAAAGGTTTAATAATATTTTAACTTATAATATTATTATTTTAATATTATTTAAAAGAAATTCAGGTGTTTTTGTTAAACTTACAGAAAAATTGGTAAATTCATATATTTTTTAAATTTAATTAGTCGCTAGATAGTCAAAAAATTATTTGAAATCCATTTACGTTTACCTTTTGTATTTTTCAGCTATAATAAGAAAGAGGTTACATTAGTTGTTTTAGGCGTACTATCATATAGGAAATATTCATACAATTCTCTTATATTCACACTATTCTGCATTCTGTCACAAAAAAATTATCTGAAAAATATAGCCGAATAACAAACTGTTGGATGATATTTTCACTGCATTTTAGCAAATTTGATACATCTTGTATTGAAGTTCTAATATTCTCTTATTAGAGAAAAGAGAACTTCCTGCTGTTATGTTTCATCCTTAAAACAAAAAAGAAGCAACCGAAATGTGTTCTCAAAAAGTTCTCAAGTGAAAATACCGTTTTTTCCCCAAGTGTTTCATTACGTTTATGATTTTAAAAAATAGAAATAAAACTTTTTTCTTTCGAAAATAAATTAATATCAAGAGAAGTAGATTAAAGTTTCATTGCATTAATTACCAGAAGTGCATATTAACATGGTGGTTTAATAACCTTTCAAACAGAAGATACAAGTATAGATACTGTTTCTCGATATATGTTTGAAATATAGAATGAATAGATATCACTTTTGCTCCTTGATATTGCTGATATATTCAAATATTCAATTATTCAATCAATGGATTTTTTGAAAGTAATTTTTACATTTAAAAAATTCAATTGGAATGATTTTAGACAATCGATTAAACTCCAGATTCAATATGGAATAAATTGTCACCCAAATTTTGCATTTGAAAACATGGGCGAATAATGCACACGGCTATTTAAAATATATAGGCAAATATTTCGAAAGACATGAAAGAATCTATACAGATTTAAAAATTTGAAATTGAGGAAATCAACAAACTAATCATGCTATTTCAGCACAGACAATTTTTTAAAAACAATAACAACTTGTTTTCGCTTTCATTTTTAAATAAATTTAGTAGGAAGAATGCACTTGATAGAGATAAGCTTGACTAACTTGAGAAATTCTAAAATTAGACACAATTCTTATTCTTTGAATTTTTTTATCTATATAATCCATTTTTCAACGCAAACAACAAAAGAATCTGATATCTATTCCTTCATGAGGTCATGCATTTGCTTGTAGCATTCAAACTATAACTAGCAAGATGGCTACATAAAGTGTTCCAGATGGAATTATCAGACATGCAAATAATTAGACGTAAAGCACAGTTGAGGTAAATGTAGTTTCAATTGTGCAAAGGCAGAAACACCAGTGATTGTATGGCACAAAAATAATCGGGTTTGAAATATGTGAAAACAAAATCGCCGTATTCGGCAATTAATGGAATCCTCTCGCCTCGCTCGTTTTTAATAGGGTTATTATTCTCTAAGTTTAACATAAAATGAAAAATATAATTGCTAGATATGAAATACTAAAGACAATAATGAATATATTGCGTGATTTCATTTATATTTCAATTGACGCAAGTTAGTTTTTGAAAAAGCTGGAACTAATACTCTCTGCGGATAATAAATGGAGATAAGTGATTTTCAGCGTATAGCAACTAAAGTAGATATATCTGCTGTAAGTGATAATTATTTTTACTTTGTTTTAAAAGATATTTCATTTATTTATTTTGCGAAGAAAATTAACATTTGATTCTTCTTAGATACACTTGTATCTGACTAAATGTATGCGGCATTCCAAGCCAACTTATGTATAACCTGGATAAATCAATGCTTTAATGGTTTTAAAAGAACATAGATTGCTAAGTTGGAAATTATAACTACCTTTTAGGAAAACTAAACAAAAAGTTAGAGTGTTAAATATTAAGATGAAATATGTAAATAGCAAAATGAATCAATGTTATACCATTTCATGCATTAATCTTTGAATTTCATTACAAGTCCATATCCTAAAAGTTTTGGAAGGAAACCATTGTTTACATTTAAAATATCGGTAAGAGATATGCATGAAAATGTGCAGGAGAAATTCACAGGGTAGATAAACAAATGTAATGGCTTTTAGGAAAAAGAAAGATTCCCGAGAAAGCAAAAAAACATATGAAATTTTTATTGAAATGAGTAAATATTTAATTCTAACGTTTGTTTCATTGAAATTTAATTTAAATTGGATTTCAAAATCATTTTCAGATACAAGAAGTTTTATGTGTCTTTTTATACAAAATAAATATTCATTACATAAAAATGTGCAAGGAAATCATAATTTCGATTCCCCAATGAGCTTCAGATATTATTCAGGTTGCTCATGAATCTTAATTAAAATTATTCGCTAAGTTTTTAATAAAGAAACAAATTACTTCACATCTAATTTATCATCTCATTTCAGAGGGCGTTATATTCAGTTTAAATAAAATAAATTCATCAAACATGCCTTTCTCTCTCTCAGAAGCATAAAAAAATTTTCTTCCAAGAGATATCTCTCAGAAAATCCTCCCTTTTTAGTATAACTTTAATATACATATTCTTCCAGCTTCAAGAATTTTTAAATTAATGTAAATTACGTCCCTTCATTTCCTCTAAGTCATATGCCTTATTTTGAATTTTAAATAAAAACCTTTCTCTGAAATTCAAAGGTTTGAAACCACTTAAATTAATGCAGTTTAATATTCATATATTTAACAAAATAATTTTCAGTTAATTCCCTATGGTTAAAACTAGCGAAATAATAAGCTTATTTTTTTATTTATTTATTTAAGATATGTCAGATTATACTTATTACTACCCTCTTTAAAAGAAATGTAGCCCCAGAAAATGACATCCATCGTGCCTTTTAAATATCAATCTCTAAATGAAGAGACTGAAAAAATATTAAAATAAATTATTGTAAGTAAAGTGAGAGAAAAAATTAGACTTATACTGCTTAATTCTCTGCAGTAATAGTGATCTTCAAAATGAAAAACATTGAATCTCTTGATATTTGAAGTTTAAGAGAATTTTCAATATAAACATTGAGTAGTACGAATACTATATTATTCTGCATTATAATTCAAACTTTCTGAATGTACGAGAGTTCTTTTATTCCTTTAGTTATTAAATCTTTTATGCAGCCAATTTAGCCCATAAATTCTTATATCTATGAAATATGTTTTGCTATCAATATTCAAATTAGTATGTTGGATCACATTTGATGTTTATTTTGAAATATGATAGACAAACTAGTTATTGAAACCTGTTAGACGCTAATCTTAATTTGAAAAAAAAAAAAAAAACTTTCAAGTCAATGATCAGTTTTACGTAGCATAACCTTTGGTAGACCTTTAAAATTAAACTAAATAAGAATGAAGGGATAACAATTACTGTGGATTCAATTACTCATCCATAGAGCATCAATAACCGATTTTCCACTATGTATTCGCAATTTATTCCAAAATAAATTTCAGAGATATTTTTATGAACCCATTATTCAGCTTACAGTAGAGAAAATCAGGAAAAGTTTCAATGAATTACACCTTGATTGACCTATTTTTAGTATTTTCCTATGATTAATTGAATAAATATGAGTAAATGTGTCAATAAGTGATTAGATTACCCTAGAAGGCTTTATTTTGGTTTCAATTGCTCTGCAATTACAATTGTATTATCTATTAAGATTCTTTCTTCACAAACAATAACGGTAATAAAAGCAACTAATCCTTTAAATTTTCAAACAGGATAAATTTAACCATTTGCATTTTAAAAATTGTGCAGTTTTTTTATATACGTATGTTTATGTGCTTAATTCTCTTTTCTGTACGAGGCACGGTTTTCATTCAAAATGAGATTTTAGTATGATAAAATATATTAGGTGTTTTAGAAATATTTTCTTAATTTTGCTATTGTCATATAATAAAAACACATAATCAGTATTCCTCCTTAAATCGAAATTTATTAACCCTTCAGAAAATATTTAGTGGCAAATAATTTAAAAAGTATAAACTGATATTTAAAACTTAATAATTGCCAATATTTCTTTCCTTTTGACAAGTGTCGGTATTTTCAAGTTTCGTAAACCGTTGTTCCTGTTCTAATTCATTTAATATTTGGTACGAAAAGTCATAAAATATAGAGATGACACTTTTGACCCGCATTCAAAAATTTCACAAATGAAAGCAGTGTTCCGATGGACTGTGGTATAAAAGATGATAAACCATGACATTACCTTGTGACATGAACGGTAAGCTGTTTTAAAATTTTCAATTTAAAATGGTCTGAAAGGAAATGTGCTAATTATACGCAATAATTTAAAAACATAATTATTTTTTCCTAAAGTGTTCAAATTTTTATCAACGATTTATTTTAAAATCTGAGGGCCTTACGATCAAGAGCTTTAATTTTTGTTGCCAAACAGCCAGAAAGGAATTGTTCTATTTACGTTCATTAAGTTAAAAATATAATATTTCATTTTTTCTGAAACGTTTTCATTTTCTTAAACAATTTCTTTTAAAATTCGATCATAATATTTTTTTTAAAAATATTGCTTCATATGCTTCGATATAATAAGCATGGAAATGCTTAGTTTAATTACTTTTCTCTCACAACTAACAATGGCAAATAGTAGATAAAGATCAATTTGTATTTTAAGAACACAAGAGATGAATGAAAATTATTACTTAATGTGTGAAACAGGAAAATTTTCAAACTCATTATGCTGAACTCCTATTTCTTAATTTAAAACTTCTATTCCTTTGCATGTTCTTATTTTCGTTAATTTTTGTAAAATGATCGAGAATCAACAATAAAATGAAGTAAAAATAGTTCAGATGGATAATAGGATTCTTCAAAGTAAAAAGTTATTAAGTACCAAAAAATTGAAAATATTAATGTTATAATGTATAAAATGAAATTGAAAAAAGAAAATTAAATTTATGAAATATCAATTGAAAATCAGATAAATAAATTACAAATTCATTTCTTTAATAAACGTTCTATTTTTCTGGGCGAAAATGAAACGAATACTAAAAGTAAATCAAGCAGTAGTAAAATGTAAATTTAAAATTCTGTAGCTAATAAAGTATTAAAATAATTATAAATATGTATTTATGAATTTAAGATAAGAAAATGTTTCTGTATTTTTAAATTTTTCTTCATTCGTGTTTTATTGGTACTTGCTTTTACTTCAAATTATAAAATTTAAAGAATTTATGATGGAACAGATTAATGGATCCCCTGCGAAACATTGCATCCTTCATTAAATCATTATGAGAACGTTGCTTCTACTTCAAATTATAAAATTTAAAGGGTTTGTGATGGAACCGATAAGAATTATGCCTGCACCGATAAGTGGATAAAAAAATGTAATTTTTGAACGTTTAATGATAATGAAATTATACGAAATATTCGATCAGAAATCAAACATTGAATAAAATTGCAACTTATGATTATTTTTTGGTTTCGCCGATTTTAAGGATTTGAATTGACAAGATATATTTCAATGCATATTTTCAATGCAATATTACAACAACGTTTCATTCCATTTAGTGAACTCGAACTTAAATGAAAAGTTTCGCAATCTCGTAACCGTTTCAAGAATCTCTTAGTTAAAATAACATTAAAACTGCGAAAGAAGAAACGACATAACTTTTAGATAAATTAATTTGAAACTAAGCACTATCAACAATTAAAAGTTACAGAATATTACAAGTTTCATACATTTAAAAAAAATGAAGTTCCAAATTTAATGAAAAGAATAATTTAAAATCATGCGTATTTTACCCATATAAATTGCAGATTATTGCATTCCAACAGAGATAATTAACTCGTCGAATAGAACATAAGTAAAGGATGAATCTTTTAATTTAACTCGGTTTAGACTGGAGGTCAAATTTAGTGACAGACTGGCTGCATCTGTCGTATTCTTTGACATTCATTTGAATTTCGGTAAAGCTTTGACATTTAGATTAACCTCTCAGTGTGAATAATTACTGACTGTGTGAAATCACTGAGACATCAGAGATCCCTACCTCCATGTATGTATACTAAATGGAAATTATTTGAACTTGTTATACACATCCTCTGATGTCTTTCCACGCGCCAACAATTCTGACTGCCTTCAACACAATTATTAGTGGATCTCCTGTCAAACACTACACCCTTCATTAAATCATTATGAGGACCTAATTGATTCATGCTTGCATGAACCTGAATTCACAGAATGAATATTGCAAAATAAGACCTTTGTTAATTATTATTTTTGTAACTGATTTAGCCGGAAACGTAATTAATTACAAACGCGTTGTAATTAATGTTAGTTTGAAATTTCACATCTGAAATGTTGAATAGCATGCAACACGCAGTTGCAATTAAAATGCAAAATTTTCCTAGATAACTAATAATTTTTTAAATCTAAATTGATTTTCTTAGTCTTAAATTTAGATATAGACACAGAGAGTTTTAATTAGAAAAAATTGTTTAACTGAAATAACTTTGGAGTCGTTGCAGATAGTACTACGAACTTTTTTATTGAAAAGAACTTAGAAAAAGGAATTTGCCGAGAAAAGTTCTAAATTCTTTAGTGAATTTGGTCGTAAGTCCTTAAAGCATAACAAATTCATCATTAAGCGCGATTTGATATCCATAATAAACACTTTTGATCTCACTCGACATAAAAAAAAGTCGAGTGAGATCCAAAGTGTTTATATACAGACCTATATGTGTCGAGACATATATATATATATAGGACAATGTAAAAAAAACCTATATGGGGTCTGATAAAGAGAAAGTGAGGCGTCTTTAGTCCGCGATCTTGCAGTATCTATGTAGCATTTAAAATAAAAGTAAGTCTTACTCAAAGTTATCCTTAATGATATTTTTATCTTGTGATTTCATACCTAAAATCTGTTTGTTTTTTATTTTTGGTGTAATTTTTTCCGCAGAAAATTATGCGATATATTTGCATACAATAAAGCATTTAATCGCCAAAGAAAAAATTAAATTTTGTATCTATAATCTAAATACGTGATTTCTGTTTTTAAACAGAAGAACATGTTTTGCAATCGGATAAATCAGTGAAAGTGCATAAAAAATCCTTCATTACATTTTAATTGCCACACATTTCCCGATTATGTCTGAGTCATTAACGTGAAATTTAGCTTTGGACAAAATCAAATGAAAATTGTAAAATTCCGTTGCAGAAAAAGCAGAATTGCATATTTTCCATTTCTCATTTCTATATTTTTATATCCAATTTTTAAAAAAATCAAGTGTTGTTTCATTGCACCTTCAATGGTATTTTTAACATTTATGAAAAATTGAAAAATACTCTTAATTTAGTATAGTGTACAGAGGTTTCTTGGTTAAAGACAGGCAAGAAATACATCATGATTTAATGGAGCCACATTTATAATAAAATCATCAAAAAGTATGTTATACTATCCTTTAAGTGCCGAGTGTTGCCTTTATAAGCAAAATACCCAATTTTTTCTTCTAAAATCTTGAGAATAAAATTAAAGCCGGCCATTCACTTGAAATATAGTCATGCCACTTGTCTAAGCCCGGTTTTTTCCCACCCATTTTAATCGAAAAATACAGGCACGCCATTCACTTGTATTTAAAAGGACGTTAACTCTGAACGAAGGTAGGGGGTAGCGATCTTCTTTCCCTCTCTACAGCTGCTTGTCAATCGCCCTTCGATTTACCCCAGTCAACAGATTTTAATTTATGCTACGCTCGAATCGAGGCTTTAATCTACGCAAGGTATTGTTCTTTTCAATAGTCCCTTTCAGGGTCCCTCTGATTTTTCGCTCCGATTTCAGTCCAGACAGGATTAAAACCATGGCAAGCCGTTTTGCTCATTTCCATAGATTTTTATCGCTTTTTCCTTCTCGAGCTCCAAAATATACAGTTTGTCATTGAAGTGATGCTTGTTGTTGCTGATAGCATACATACTGAATATTTATTAAAATAATTTATAACATATAGATGGCAGCCTGAGGGCTGATAAAAAAAATAAAAATAAATTGATGTTTTTCACTTGAGGCTGCATCATTTTAGCTTTGTTTGCACGCTTCAGAATATCATATTTTTGGTTTTACAATGTTGAAGGAAATTCCTTAAAAGAAATTCCTTTAAAAATTTCTCGGGAACAATTGATCATAGCGAGATAAATTTTATATCAATAGATAGAAAATTTTATTTCAATATTTTAGAGCTATTAAATTTGAAATTAGAACGACAATTACTCTTTTAAATTTAAAATTACTGAAATTTAGGTTCTCTAACAAAGAAATAATGCTGTTTAACCTCTCGCAGTGCTATGGCCCGAGTTTTATTGTTGGTGACGTCAGAGCGTTGCCGAGAAATCTGGGCTATTATATTAGTAATGTAAGTTCACTTATCAAAAATGTAGCATTGATGGATTAAGTCTTTTTCAATATGAACTACTGACGAAACAAATTGGTTACTTCGAGAGATTTCTTTGAAACCATAAAAATAAATTTGTACAGTAGCGCAAATGATTTATTTTCAACTAGAATATTTCTCGCCAAAATTGATAGTTACAAGGAAATTCGCCAAAAGGTTAATTTGTCTTAAAAGTTCTATCTTGTATAAGACCATTTTTTATATAGAAGTGCATACTTATAATTTTTGACTAAGAGGTTACTTTCTTTTCTATCGTCGACATTTTTAACGCACTTTTGCTTTAAAATAAGAAATAAATAATGGACTACATACCTCTTTACAGATGAAGCTGAGATTAGAATGGAACATATATCATTCAAGTGCTAATTTCACAGAACCATTCAATATATTTCTGCGAATGATTCTTTTTTTCACAGAATTTATTTATTTTTTGTGCCCTTTGCAGTGAGCTGATAAATCGCGCATACAAAAGATTACAAACATGCTTTTGCTTCTTTCTGATTGCTTCTTTCAAGAAACAGGTTTGAACAGCACTACGAACACTTTCAAGTGCTAATTCAATAATATCATTCGAATTTTTCAGGCAAGATTTCCAAGTGCATTTTCATAAGAGGATTGCGATTTTTTTTTTTCGTGTTCTAATTTTTTGCACTTCGTTTTTAGATGTGACATCAAATATATTTTATAAAAAACTTGTGCTGACCTACAGTTTACGTGCTGCTTATTTTGGTGCGGATATTCAGTGGAAGAAACATGAAACTGCGTTTTCCTCTTTTAAAACTATTAGAAGACTAGCTGTTACCCGCGACTTCGTGCGCGAAGAATTTGAATTATTCTTTTTTTTAATTCACGAATGTAAATGTTTTGTTGCGTTTTGAAAGGGGAAAGTAAAAGTTCTGACGGTGATAATACTTAATTAGACGGCTGACAGGAGTGTACTGTACATGTATGCTGATATAGTTATGTAAATTGTTTATCTAATCTAATATACTTTTGTATACCACATTATTTGCACGGATGTAGAGGTTGTGTGGGCTGGACACACGTGAACACGCCATGTATAGTTGCCCGTGCGAAAAATATGGTTTTTCCAAATGTACATCTGCCACTTTCAGTATCTGGCCCTGAGCCTGGCAAATGACATTTTTAAAGGGATTTGTTGCCTTCTGAACTGAGATGATAAATCCTTCGGCATTATCGGAAGACGTGGAATTAAAATACTCTCTCTTCTCCCTATATCAGTCATAACAGTAGCTTTCACGACGTTTGGACCTTGGTGTGTAATTTGTGACCGTGTACCATTGCGCAGTCTCGGTATATCGAGATTGCGTATTAGTAGTACTGGCACACCGGCATTCAATCTCGGCTTGTCGGAAGGTGCTAATTCTAAAATGTTGAAGACATGTCTAAGATGTTGAAGAGCTCTACATTATATGATGTTCCTTGTTAATGCCCATTACCGTATCTACAGATGGATATTCTGTAATATCTCACTGTGAAAGCTAAACAAAGCATTTTAAGAATAATTCACTAACGTCATTGGATCGCTGTGTAACCGCATTAAGAGCTGCAAATGCTACGACAACAGGAAACCGGAAGTGTAAAGTCTCCTTTGTTGTTAATGGTCAAAGAAAGCAATATTTTCTTATATTAACTTTAACGCTGGCAAAGGACCGCGCGCAAAACAGTAATTTTGCTTGAATTTATTTCTATAAGAATAAAAAGACTTGTTAGAAATTACGTTACAAAAATATTTTTAAACCTTAATAACAATCAGAGAAAACATTTCATCGCAATGGCATTAATAGCATTAAAAAGATCATTTTCTGGTCTTTAAAATGGCATAAAAATAATTGTTGTCTAATAAAGATTTCAGAAGTTATTGGCAAAAAACGTCTAAGCATTAGGCTTAAAAGTGGCTAATGTTCGTTATTTAATTAAATATCTGAAGAACTAATTCACTCTGAAAAATGAAAATAGCACCTTTGACCAAGAAATATGCTCTAGAATGTCGTGTGTCAATCTCATGTCGCTACCATTCACTGTTTAGGAGGAGTTCTTGTGACCGACCGACCAACAGACAGACAAATACATGTAATTTCTGCCTTATTTTATAGATATTTATAAACATAAGCAAAATTTTCAGAAATGAAGATAAGTTAGTTCAAAGTCTAACCGTTTCCTAGCAGCGAAGTAGGTATAAATTTGCGTTATTTCAAAATCGTATGCACGTAAAAAATTATTAAACTTTAAAAAATGAATACAATTTGATGGAAAAATGTCACAGAAATAAAATTAATATCATTGAAAAGGTAAATGTTTGAACTTTAAGATGGTATAAAAATAATTTTTATCGGACTATTTGTTCCGAAGTTACAGCGGAAAAAATGATTACGTGATAGTTGATTTTAAAAATAATTTATTCCACATGTTTTCGCATTCCTGAAGGATCACGTGACAGTTGATTGAAAAATAAAAATCTTCATCGCGAATCGCGGAGTCAATGGGCTTTCTTTGTTAACTATTTTTAATTTGTAGTCAAAAATAATTAATTTAACGTGATTTCACCTAGCCTATGTCCGTTCTTGGGTTTCAATCTACAACTCTGCCAATTTTCATCCAAATCGGTTTTGTGGTTTGGTCGTGAAAGCTTAACAAACAGACAGACAGAAAGACAGACAGACACACTTTCGCATTTATTATATTATTAAGGATTAAGGATAAGATTTGTATTCAGTTTCACTCACTCCTGACGTTACCCTTTTTACTTTAAATAGTTAGCAAAGAATATAATCATCAAACTTTAGGTGATATAATATGGCTAGTGAGTAATAGAGTAAACTAGAAGATAGGCAGATCAGTAAAAGTGAGAGAAGGAATAAAATCATATTCGTACACCGTTACACCAGTTGCAGTTGCCCATATGCAAAGGAAAAATTGCTGCTGGCACAGCCTGTGTGGCACCGAAAAAAATTTCATTCATAATTTTTCTTAAAATAAACATTTTTACTGATTTTGAAATGAAGTATCAAATGCTTATTAGCAAATTTGTGTAAAATTAATGATTTCATATTATAATTTCCTAACGTTTCCAATCCGATTTGTTGTAACAATTATTTACTTATACATACTTACAGGGTGGACCAGCGGGTAATGTATGCAAAAAAAATCTAATAGATAGCACTAGTTGCGAGAAAGTGATACCAAAATTCGTGCACATGATCATTAGAGCGGGCAATTGTATGGTTGTGAGTTTCGTTAGCGAGCGGTGAGTTTAAGTGTGTTGTTCAGTTGTGATTGTCACAAGAGAAAATGAATAAATATTCAACAGATATTCGAATGTTTTCGGTGCTCGAAATGCCATGAAAATGTTAAGGTAGTGCAATGGGCATGGCAGGATGTGTTTCACAACAAGAATTGGCCGGACAGAAGGACTGCAGTCCACACGATTGACTGCGATGTCTGCTCACGCGTGATGGATGCATACCAGAACCGCTTCACTGCTGTCCTTGTTAAAGAAGGTGGTAACTTCGAACTCCTTTATCAATAATTGCCTACTAAGTAATTTTAACATATTATCATTAAAATCTTTTCATCACTGTTATTTGTTTTAAAATTCCGATTCGTTTCAAACATTAGCCGATGAGCCACCCTGTATGTAATAATTATTAGCATGCATGATCAGGCTGTAGTTTGAAGATCATACTGATGCAATCTTCATTTCAATTGGCAAATCTATAACTATTTCATTTAAGTAGTATTTAAAGGAGCACATCTGAATATGCTTTTGAGAGTTATATCTCCAGATATAAACACAGCAAAAACACATAAATATTTACACTTATATTCCCTCAAGTGGGGCGTTTGTGATTTTTTTATTATTTATGTATATTTATGTGTTTCGTTGACTCTGAACAAAACTTGTTTAGATCTAGCACTCCTTTCCATTATTTTACAATTTTTTCTCCTTTTTTCAATGGTTTTGTGATAGTTAAAGACTTTCAATTGCGTTTTGTTTGCTCTAAGCAGAAGTGCGATGTTGTGTAGTTTCCCCTGAAGAACGCTCACGAATTCAATCACACTCATATGTTTATACTTAAGTATATAGAAATGTATTTATGATTTTATATTTTTGAGTTATATTTATTATTTTATACTTTGAGTTATATTTATGATTTATACTTACGAGTTTCTACTTACTATCCAATTTCACTAACTCTGGTTTATTCAGTAAGCACAGAAATACATTCACGCACACAATCAAGTAACACAATTTTAATTGATATCTATATACACCTTGACAGACAAAAATAGAACTGGCATTATTACAACAAAAAATATATTATTAAAACAAAAAAATACATGCCCAAATAGCACTGCCGAAGCTATTTCTGTGATGACTGATGTGAATGCAAAGCGTCGACTCAAATGGTACCACAAACATAAAACATGCTCGAACGTCGCTTTGAAGAAAATAATATTTCCGATAAATCGCCATTCACATTTTTTTCCACAACATAACGTGTGTACTTTTCGAGAAAACCTTTATATTCGGATGATCACGACTACCTTCGTTCAACTGTGAAGTATTGCAGTGTTTCTGTCATGATTTGGGCGACGATATCATGTTTTTTTGTAAGGCCTATTATTATACTATAAAGAAGAGTAGCTGGAAGAGACTATGTGGACATTTTAGCCAATTAGTTTTATTGTGTGATTTAATTATAGTTTCCACCTTGGTGATGTAATTTTGGATAACTAAAACTATCCACTTCATACAGTAAGATCTTTCAAGGCGTGGGTTGAAGAGCATGAAGATGAAATTACACATCTCACTTGGCCTCATATCATTGGACATTGTGGTCACCTTTGGAGAAGAGTATACTTAGACGATATCCTCCACTATCATCTCTACGAAGCCTCTCACGATTTGCTTTGTGCTGAAGTAGGTGGTGATTTTAAAGTAATAGAAAGAACGGTTTCATAACTTTTTGAATAAACTGACAAATTTCAATTATTAGAAAGTTGCCATCAATCTTAAATAAATGCCAACTGCCCTCTATATTAAAACATGGAGAGGTATTGCAGATTCTTCCATTCATAAAGTGATTGTATGAAGGCAAAATACTTGTGGAGATAAAATTATATTTAAATCTTTGCTTTAACCCTTAGTTGGTGGCGTACAGAGTACGCCAGTTAGGTAATTCTTGCTGTGGAATATTAATTGTTTCTCCCTGAGCCCTTTTCCCTCCCTACAACCTAATACGAGCATTGCCATTCAATCTAAGCATTTTTCCCTGCTAGCGTGACGTCGGCGAACTCAGTACTCCAAAACCTTGTTTGCTTCCAGCAGAATCGAAGACAAAGACACACGCAAGATACACGCAGAAAAACAGATAAGTTAGCTACAGTGAGAGATTTTTTCGACTCATTCGATGAAAAGTGCTAAAGTTTTATACATCTTGTGATCAACTTACGATCGACAAAAACTTTGGGCCCTTTCGTGGGAGATGCTCATTTATTCAACGTAAGCGGAATAAAGTTCTTCTTTTTTCTATTGTATCTGTATTTATTTTTCTTTACAATGGTTCCTGAACAGATAAAAGTAATAAACTGAGAAAAATGGGTACAAATATTAAGCAGAGTGTGGAAAAAACGACCTTGCGTATTCCATACACCGCCCCTCCCAAATTGTGGTATACGATATCCCCTACTACGAAGGATTAAGAACTCCCAAATAATGAGAAGTAAGTAAAAGAGGCTTTCCATGCAACTTATTGGAAATTAAAGAGATGTAAATTGATAACCCCCATTACAACGACATTCAGTGAAATGTTCATTCGTTATTTTGATTTTTTTACAACTGGAACCTGAATTGTACAAAAGTGAAATTAAAGGGATATAAAAGACTTATAATATTTTCAACAAATTATATTCATATTGAAGGAGGATCCTGCTTTAATTTAAAATAGAAACTGAGGATATAAACCACTGTACATACAACGGTTATAAAACAAAAGGATTTGAAAATCACAGAATAAAGCCACTTCTTGTTAAAAATTAAGTGCTTTCCTTAGAAATTGAATATCCTTCCAATATTACAGATCTCGAAGCATATCTTATTGCGTTTTCTAGAAATTTTATATTATAAATACTTTTATTTGTCTACTGAAATGTATTTCCTTTATATGAATAAAGAGGTGTGATTCAATTTATTTCTAAATTTCCCAAAACGACTTGAGATTTATATATCGCTTGCAGCACTCCATTGTCACTATTAAATTAAATTTTAAACTCTCTCTCTTATTACAAATCATTTTTATATTTAAAATAATATCAGTGTGGCTATGCCATGACTCAATTAACTTATTAGTTGGTATGTACTTATATCATTTTTTGAATTAATAATTTGGAATGATAATTTAATGGTTAATAATTACTTAAATAAGTAATTTAATGATTAATACTTACCTAAATAAGTAATTTGATAATTAATAATTACTTAAATAAGTAATTTAATGAGTTTTACATATCTTGAATGCAGATAATAATGGAGGGCTTAATTTCAATAAATTAGAGGAGAGCTTAGAGTCATGTAATAAGGCGATACAGTACCACAAATGCCATTCTAACTTTAATAGAGTTCGGAAAATTCGGCCAGTTATCATACTGATATAAAAGACATAAGAATTCTCTCTAAAAGTTGTAAAATTCGATGCCTTTTGAAAGCGGAGCAAATCCAGCTTAATGCCTGCAGGCGGCTTAAGTAAAAGATTGACAATGGAAATGTTACACCAAGATCAGATTCCTGTTTACTATATTAAAAATTCCAGTTTTTTTCTCTTTAAAAACTGAAACGCATCGCAAATATTTCATTTCCTTTATTATCGGTAGTTTCATTTTTGTTCAAATACTGCCTGTGCAATAAACTTATCCTGCGAAGTGGGAAAGAGGTACTATTTGAGAAATAAATCTGTCTCGAACGGTTCAACCGATAAGAAAGCGATTAGAATCTTACAATAAAGTTACTTGAAGAGCAGTCAATTTAATATGCTATTAGGCCACAGCAAAGTGGTCACAAAACCAGCAAACTTCGTATGAACGCCTCGAATGGACACACATTTATCTCGTGCCTATTTGCCGCAAAAGGGAAAAAAGAGGAGGCAATGACTGGAGGAACGTCAACTGCACTAGCAGTTCTAAGAGTACCAATAAAACAAACACAGTGCGCTGATCTAATACTTTCTTTTGATTTGTACTTCCTAAATTTTACTGCACTTCAACTCAAAACAAATATGTAGGAGTTGAAATGATTGGCTAAATTTAGAAGGATAAAATAGAAATTATTAAACATGATAAATTGAAGTGTTTTATATGAAAATATTCCACAATATATGGAATTTCGTGCTTTTTTTATGGAAATAATCCTATTTCTTTATCGTCTAGACGATAATATATTTTTTAGAGTATTACAGTATATGATTTATTTTTGTTTTCTTTGTGGTTAGAAAGGAACGTTATTCTATTTATGTTATATATATCCCTAACTTTCTCTCTGTTTAATTTTTTCATTGATTTTTAATTCTTTGTATAGATTTTTAATGATATCCTGGAAAGCTGAATAACTCTATAACCTTTTATTTGTATCGATCTCTACATAATTTAATTTAAAATATAAAAAGACAAATTCTTATAAAATAATTTCTATTTGATAAAATAATAATCTGATTCAAGCTAAAATAAGAAACAGTATAGAAATATTTTTCGACTGAATAAAATTAAATTTATCAAATTTATTCTAATAAAATCATTTACCGTGTGCCTTTTTATAATATTTTACGATCTGTGAAACATTCCAATTATCACAGCCTCTTCTACATACATATTTATTATTCTGATACATTTTTGCCTTTAATTGTTAGCTAATATATTAAAATACGCAAACCAAATAAAAGTATTCCCATTCGACATTTTTTATTGTTGTTTTCCTAAAAAGGAATTTTAAAATTTTTACATTAAAATAATATTTGATATATTAGAAAGAATAATGCATCTGAAAAAGAATGGTTTGATGTAGTCTTTACTAATTAGATTATAACAAATGTATATTTGTATTAAGGCTTGCACCATAAAGAACATTTTTTGAATGGAAGTTCTGTTAGTATTTGAATACTCATTGAAAATTCTCAAAAAAATGAGACCTGAAACTAAAGGTTATAATTTATTCCTGGAATAATTTTTCGATTAAAATGTTTGGTAATGAAACAAACACTTATAAAGAATTCTTTTCTCCAAATTTTGGTTGTTTAATCATCTCGATTTTTCATTAAATTCAAAATTTCCCCTTTCTTTCTTCGATAGTCCAGTGTTGTTTTTTACAAATATTTGAATATGAGTTTAATTTTGACTTGAAAGAACTAGGCAAGAAAGATATTTTCCTTTGGGATATAACGTCACAAAGTTTTAATAATTGTATCTAACAAAATAACTCGTAATGCAATAAAACTCAGCGGTAAAGAAATTTTAGTATCTATCTTTGTTTTAGTAATTGCAAGATAAAAAATTCTCTTATAGTTACAATTATATTTTGCCATATTATTAAACAGCAAAAATAAATTTAAACATATTAGCTAGATGGAAAATGTTAAACAAGACCATTCACTTCAATTTATTATATTCATATTCTAACTAAGAATTTTTTAATAACATTACCATATATTATATGGAATAATCTCATCAATATCATCGTAGATTTTTATTGCATGAAAATAAGAGTATATCTCTTATCAGCAATATTTGGTAAATTATGAATATTCTCTAGTATTTTGTATCATTTTAAGAGATTCAAATATAGGGTTTTTTCATACACTAAGTTGATTCATATGAATTTTAACACAACATATATATATTTATTATGCATTTGATAAAGAACTTACATTAGAAAATATTCGACGAAAGAACTGGCATTATATTACGCCATTCTTCATGAGTTTTTCATAATCGAAGTAAATTAAATGTACATATTAATATTTGAATTTCTGAAAAGTAATTTAATACTAATATTTGTGCAATAGATTTACTAGCTATCAATACTAAATACATACTTTAATAATGATGCTGAAAGAGAAAGCAAACAAAAATTGTAATCTAAAAAACAAGTGCAAGTGGCACTTGTTTTTCACATTACAATTAGTGTACTGTATATTAGTGTTAGTTTTTTAATGTGATGATCTTAATATATTATTAGTATATTCGGTGTGATATTTAATAAATTATGAATAAGTCTTTATTTTATATCAAATGTCACTAATATGAATTTAAATATTCTGTCAAATGAAACAGTTGATATAATGAATTTTCCTAATTTCTATAATGTTTCTTTAAAAAAATAACATTTTTCTGCATTAATTTTAGAAAATATTGAGATGATATTATCAACGATCTTTGTCCTTACCTAAATAATCAGCCGATTTCTACGTAATACACTAAACCATAATGCCAGGTGATTCAGACATCTGCCGTTTAAATTTTGAAATACAAAAGTCACAACGCATGAATGTCATAATTTTGACTGCAATTTTTAAGTTCCAGACACGCAATATTGATAAAGATGACAAATTAGGACAACAACCCATTTATCATTCCAAAAGATGGAGTTTGAGACTACAACCCATTTATCATTCCAAAAGATGGAGTTTGAGAAAACGTTCGGCTATGTAGAATTATACGGAAATGTTGAGAGTTTTAAATGCTTCAAAATATGGAGAAGCTGTTTCCTTTCGGATTTGCGCTGAAACAAACTTATTCAGTAACATATATTTAGCAAATTAAATGATAGAAACAAGGTGATTTACAACACAACATGCAAAAAGTTATAATAGTTTTATTAGCTACTAGCCGCTTTCAGCGACCAGCTTGTTCGTCGGAAATATCAATTCATCTTAATCTCTTATACATAATTTTTTATTTATGATGCCCTTAACAAAAAATTTTAAACTTCAGATTGTGGTAGATATTTAACACATGTTCTTTTAGTAGCCTTCATTTGTTCTGTTCATTGTCTACATAAATAACCCAGACCATGTCATCTAACATCTAGTTGCACGTTATCGGAACCATCTTTCTTATACCTCTCGTAAAATATGCAATGGATTTCAACATTAAAATGGCCCAGCATATTTTATGACCAGCGGCATATTAGCTGGATTGAAACTTGCTAAAAAAGAACGAACAAACAACAGCAATAATTATTCATATTTGTAAATATACGTAATATCTCACAGAGCTTGGTTTACAGATTCCACAAAAATTTTGATGAAATAAAATATGAAAGCAAAATTTATTAAGAAATTACCCCAGCTTTCAACAATGAAAGAAAAACACACAATTAATTATTTCTTTAAATTATGAAAACTGCTTGAATCGCGTTGCATCAATGAAAAGTATTTTTGTAAATTATTAAAAAAAAATTAAAAGGTACCCCTAATAATTCTAAGAAGCTGAAGAACTCTACAGGATATGCCCATTACCGTATCTACAGATAGTTATTCTGTAATACATCTCTCATCTTGCTGTACTAGTCATAACCGTAGCTAGCACAACGTTTTGACCTAGGTATGTAATTTGTAACCGTGTGCCAATCAGCAGTCTCGGTACACCGAGGTACCTCTGACAATTCTAAGGAGTTGAAGAACTCTACACAGGATATGATGTTACTTGTTATTGCCCATTAGTGTATCTACCGACAGATATTCTATAATACCTCCCTCCATTTGTGACATATTTTTTTCATTTATCGGACCTAAACTTTCATTAGTCAGTGCCAAAATTACCAATTCAAGAACCATTCTCTATTCCTCATATATTCTCCGTTACTGTAAATTACACCATTGTACTCAATGGTATTTTCAGTCCCTTACAATCTGTAGAATATGTCATCCACCTTGATGTATGCCATCCGCTTCTACCATTCAAAAGAATACCTAAAACAACATATAGTTATAATTAACATTAGTTTCTAAATTTGAATCTAAACACTCTTGCAACTTGTTATGGTGTGACTAAAATATTAAGCTGGGCCTAACCCTATAGCTGAAAATAAATACATGATAAATGGCACAATG
>BGPR01004171.1:77080-97010 GCA_013235015.1 Araneus ventricosus | reverse complement strand
AGGCACGTGTGTTCCACCTTGTTGCCATTCATGCTCTTCTTCGCAAAAAAACTGTTCTAAAGCAAGTCCACCTAGAACATTAGTCTGTTCACTTTCGGTCCAACTATAACACAGTCCTGTTCACACAACTATATCATGTCTATCAATAGATTTCTGTCCCGGCGTCAATTTATCGACAATTTCTTGAATAAAATCTGATAAGGAAAAGATACAAATATAAATAACTAAAATTAAATAGACTGCAAAATCCAAAAATGAAAATCAAGCGTCAAGTTGAGTAATTTCAGTTATTATTCCACAAATTAATTATTTATTTATTTTCTCAGCGAGATCATATAATCGCGGTTTTCTTTGTGATCACGCAATGTTTGACATTAAAAATAAGTTATTCCTCGTGTTTACGCTTTTTTAAGTATCAAGTGACAGTTGATTTTAAAAATAAGTTATTCCAAATGTTTACGCATTCCTTAAGGAACAAGTGACAGTTGATTGAAAAATAAAGGAGGGATCTTCATTGCGAATCGCCGAGTCAATGCGCCTCTCTAAATCTAAATGAGAATGTGCAAAAGATTTGGTCTTTCTAAATAAGTTTTTGAAGTAAAATTCAGTAGAAAATTTATACAAGCGGACAAAAATATGCATGCTTCTTCCTTCTTTTCGATCCTAGATGAACAGATTAAAATACATGCCTATGTCTTAGTTTTTAAAAGTTATTTTTTTATAAACTTTTGGTGTAGCTATTTTACTAAGATTCGTTTCATGTACGTAACGTAAACTAAATGGTGTAATACAAATCAAAGAAGTAAACAGGTAAAACAATACACAATAATATTCTTTTTCTTTCATACAGTTTATGACCTATTAAAAGATGCAATCTTCGCAGATACGATGAAATTTTCTTTCCTGTAAATTTGTGTCTTATAAAAGCAAGAAAAACAATGAAATATAAATGAAATTTTATCAACGTCCCTTAGATTAATCACATTTATTATATTTATTTTCTAATTATGTATTTTATTTAAATTTTTCTATTTAAATATTTTTACTTAAATATTTTAATATTTTCATATTAAATATTTTATTTAAATTATTTTCTAATTAAGATTCTTAAAATTTTTAAGAATTTTATTTCAAAAACTTTTAATGTAAGGATTTTTTTTATATTCTTCTAAACCATATTTTTCTCATTTCTACATTGAATATTAATTTAGAACATGAGTTTGCTTGATTGAATATTTCAAACTATCGTATACTTTATATACTGTCCTATTACAAAGAAAGATAATCTCATATCGAGCGCTCGACACATTGATTTTCAGATACTCTAATATTATCAGGAAAGAATTAAATACATTTGAAATTTATATCTTGCAATAGATGTATATTATTTGGTTTTCGTTTCGCGTATTCCTTCGGGTTATGGAGGTATAATGCTATCAATACTTTTCTTTTGCATACGTGCTGGTACATTTGTTGTAGTACTAAACGAATCGGAAACTTTCCATCACCTTCCCAACCACTCAATAGAACCGCCCGTCTCTAATCAGCCGACAAATAGTTTTATATTCTTGTCCTAATGTGTCTCAGAATAAATGGGTAAATTTCTAGTGAATAGGGGAGAATAAGAAAAATAATCCTAAGCACCGCAGAAAAAATGCAGGATATTTTAAATTTCATCTTCCTAGCATTTCTTGCAATACTTTTTCATCGCATTTAAGTATGGAGAGAAATTATTCGTTGAATGCCAATTTCTTGGATAGAAAACTATTACAAACTGAATACTTCAATTGCAATCCTTGAATATCTGAATTGGAGAGTGAAAGTGTTTATATATGGATTTAAATGCATATAAAAGATCTGCTTATTCATTCGCTTACCAAACTTAAGAAAATTCCTTAATGCATTGATGAAGTAGAAATGAAGATTTGGCAACATTTAAAAGCAGTAATAAATTATCGCAAACATCAGCCTGTTTTTTGTTATATCTTCTTTATTATTTGACAAATACTTAAATTAGTATAATCTAAATATTAAAAAACGTATAAAGCCTTCTCATCTTTAAGCAAACTAATTTCACATAAATGAGGATTAGATTATTTCTAATTTAAGTTTGAAATTTGAAACCTGATGCTTAGAGAAGTTTCTAGGACTTATAGTGCAAACTATTCAAAATTTCTCCCAACTATGAGCATTCAAGACATGCATTTAATCCTATATTCAGAAGGAAATGCTAAGAGTCTTCAGCTCCGGATGTTGAGCTTTGAAAACGGATATTCAATCCTTTTGATGTTCACCAGATTTTGAACTAATTATGGCATCAAAAATATCTCATTCTCCGTTTGCATTTCGGTGTTCACATCCATGGCAAATTAGAAGATCCGGATGTTGCATTATTCTGTTTACGAATTCTCTTTGAAACAAAGTTTTAATTTAGTCCTATATATAGAATATGGTATGTAAATCCGTTTGTTTACTGTGAGTATTTTGTCATCTAGAAAATTTTAGTGTTTGTAAGGATTTGGACCTATTAGTATCCTATGAGAAGAAAACTCAACTACTCATATACTAGCTGATACGACTGGTGCCACTTGGGATAAAATTATTTTCTAGCTTTTCACTCAGAAAATATTGATTATTTAATTAATATTATCCTAAAATCTTCATTAACACTTACGGCGTACTTCAAATATCATGTGCAAAATTTTAAGTACGGTATATAACAGATATTCAATACTTATCTAACAGATATTTATGACAACGCTTAGAGTTTTCGCGCATCAAATCATCTGTTGAGGGCTGCGTGCTGCAGTTGTCATATGCGAGAATATCAAAATATTTTTAATATTAGAACTCGAAAGAATTTCAATGCGCACCTAAATGTATTTTTTTCAGATTTTCAAGCAAAAATGTATCATTCTACATATAATAAAAGAAAACACTTATAAGCAGTCTTTCATCTACAGAAATTAAAACTACTGAATGTATTTTTGAGAAATATCGATCATAAATAATAGTGAAGCTCAAGAAAGGATTTAATGAAAGTTTCGTGACAATTCATTAAATAGTTATTTTTTTATTATTTAAAATCTATATTTCCATGTACAAAAAATATTAGTTTAGTCATGTCATTCCTGTTCAATAGTACAAATATTTTAAACAAATTTATTTGTTTTCTTCCTAGTTGCCACTTGCAATTTGAATCATTTCTTAAAAATTATTAAATTTTTTTGATAGAAAGTAGCTTTCAGCTACTACAATTAAATAATCAAAATTGTTTCTTTCAATTTATATTCTCATTTTTATTTTTAAAAAGTATAAGACATTGAGAGGATTTTGTGTAGTATAACATTTTGCATAGCAACTCATTAGTATTACTTTGATGGTACAATGTTTCTGCATGGACCTCGATTTAAATGCTTATTGAAAGTGAATCAGTTTGAATCTTCTGAAGATATAGAAAATGAAAGGGGAATTGTTTCTCTTTAGAAATATTATAACTTTATGAACGAAACACCTTCTGCCTCAAAACTTATTGATACTTAAATATGTGTTTACAGCAAAGATTATGAAGGAAAATATTTTGAATAGGGAATTTGTATCTCCATCGACTCTTAAAAGCAAGTACACATATTTTGAATTAAATTTTTATTCATCACGAATAATCAAATCAATTTTCATGTTAAAGAGGCAGTTTTTGCAATATGAATTTTGTAACAAAACTTTTATTTAAATATATATCATTCCCATGTTTTGGCTGTTTTAAATTCAGTTTGCTAAACAACTCTTGGTCGCCACCATGCTGTTCTTAAACAAAATAATTTAACTTCATTCTGTGCATGCATTAGCAGACTAGTTTGTACTGCAAATGCCTGATGGAAACACAATTTTTAAATAACAAAATAATATTTGAATTATTATCGCAAAATATTCGCTCGTATGTTTCATAGTATTTGTGAAAAAAATGTGAAAAAATTCTATTATGTAGTTTTAAGTTCTACAACGTACAAATCATAAAGGTGTTTCAATCTTATTTTTATACAATATCTATATGTATTCATATAACTTAATGAATGACGGCGTCATTTAATTAGGAATGTGAGTATCATGCGTTTTTGTGCAAAGCATTAGGCTTAAAATAATTTTAAATATCACACATATATCTTAGTTTGTATCCCTCGAAATCCGACAGCATATTGGCCAAGTGGTGTTATATCTTGTTAACCTATACTGACCTTAGAAGTCTGGCAGCATGACCTCGTTATTGGGAAAGAGGACCATATGTTCGATACCAGTTAATACATGAATGTAGACAAGGAGAATGTTTAGTCTACATTGGATGAAATGGCTTCACACGTTGTGTAGAAGTATAAAGTAGCGGATTTCAGCTCTGGTAGAGCTTCGTAGTTTTGTAGTTTTCATTATCTGATCTTAATTGAAAATTTGCTCTTATGTAGGTTTTGAACGTGACATTAATCTATCTTAACTTTTATCCTTCAAAGTTAATTGCCCAGAGATTTCTTTAACAAATTTGAATAAAATCTTAAAGCATGCATTTAAACCAAGAGAACTTGAAGTTTGTGTAATAACCGATTTCAATTCCAATAGCTATATATATAACCACCCACGAGCATAAAGTTTTACCTCTTGAGAAATATTGAATATACGTTGTATATTATAATAATTTTATCATTTATTCTGAAAGAAAGCCAGATTTTTTCACACTCTCTATAATTTCATATTCATTATATTCATGCTGCGCATTAAAAAAGTTCATTTCATAATTCTTAAGAGACGCAGAGCGAGGGGGCTCAATAAACTATGAGAAACAGACCTTGCAAAGGATGGATAAATTAAATTACGTATATACCCACACAATATATGAAAATAAGCGAAAAAAGTATCAGTGCATTACATATTACTGTAACAGGAAAATTTTAAAATCATATACATTTTTCTTTATATGAAAGTTAATTTGTTTCCATGGAATAATATGCAGCGATCAGTTTTCCTTTCCACTAGAATAATATGAAGACCATTATAAAAACGACAGAGAAAAATTTAATTAGAATTATTCATGACACGTATGGAATTATTTGAAAGAAATTCCTACATTATCTATTTATACAGTATGGATTTCTTTGCGTGAAAATAAGTTTTTTTAATTTTCCATACAGGTATACTTAAAGTCGTGGAATGCTCCGAAGAATTTTATTCTAATACCTTTAAAGTAAGTATGTTACATAACGATTCAATTTTTTCTCTTGAGTCATCAAACTTTTTTCCCTTTCTTGGAACGTTTATTAAGCTTTAAAATATATTTTTTTCTTTTGAGGTATAAATTATTCATTACTGACACTAGGTAGAATTTTAAGAAAAATTAGTCAGCTAAAGGATAACTTATCTAGTCACACGTGGATTTTTAAAATTTCGAATTATAAAGTATTAGAAATTATTCAAGGGTTATAAAAGCTGATACTTCATCTGCTGAATAAAGCATATTTAGAGATGTTTTTGTGGTACATAAGCAAATACGTTATACTAACATAATTTGCCTATGAAAAAAGGAAACAATGTTTATGGTTGATTGTGATTATCTTTAAAAAGAATAAGCATAAGATTCAACAGAGAAACTTAATCTTAACATACTCGGCCTAAAATTTACTGTTTGATACGGCACATTTTTAATCTGTAACCATATAGAGCTTCTTGCGCTGTCTTGATATGCAGAGTTTTTCGTACGATATTTAAGAACTAAATAACTTCCTATAACTTAATAACTTTAATAAATAATTTAACTTATGATTTGAAATATTTCATTCAATAAGATGTATTATCATCTTATTTGTTGTCTGTTGTTTATTATTGCTCTTTTAATATCATGCACTGTCAAATTGATGTTCTAGTGTTAATTTAGAAGTTTTCTCCACTTAATATCCTGGAAAATAAACACTAAGAATTGGCCGCGAATTATATAATTAAGTATGGAATGCTATAATCTTAGAAAAATAAAGGTGAACGTCATTTATCCTCTGTTTTCAAAACTCTTTAACGGAAAATTTCTCAAATTCCTTTCCTTTCGAATTTTTAACGAAATCTTAGTGTTTCTTAGAAAATTAAATGAAATAAATTATATATTTGAGCTTACTGATAAAAGTGTACAGTAAATGGTTTTGGAAAGATCTGACATACTTTAAGATATACTGTTAAGAGTTTCTCCGGAAAGGTGTAGGTTTCCAGAACGAGTAATTAGTCAAAAATGGAATCAATTTCAAGTCCTGCTTATCTGAGATATCGAAATTAAACAAGCATATTAATGGGAAATTGAAGAAAACATTTTTAAAAATTAATTGTTTCAATATTTGTTATCCAATTATCATTATTCAAAGGATTACATTCCGATATTCAAGAAATTAATTGAAAATATGATCTTAAAAGTTTGGTTTCAAATTTCTCTCAAATTAATGTTTTAACAAAACTTACTAGCAAAACAACTAAAATATTAAATCCGATATTAAGTATGTTTTAAATGTTTTGTATTTGTTAATCAACTGCTTATTAAAAAATTCCTAAGGAATCAGAATTCGATATATACAAATATTAATATAAATACATATATATCAAAACAAGAAGTAAAAATGTGTGCCTTCTAATTCTCAACCTACTAATATGAGATAATCTAAGCTTACAAAAAAAGATGCAATTTTAACGCACGTGTTCCATGTTAATAATTTATTGTTCCTTCTATATTAGTAATAAGCTTAATTTAACCATATTTCCTCTGTTTTATTTGTGTATTTTTATTAGAAATTTTAAGAATCATATAAAAATCATTAAACATTTTGAAAGGAAAATAGAGATTATATTTTAAATTAAAAGCGAAAACTGTCTAGAATTTGTTTTCTTAACGCGTCTTTAAATTTGATCTAAACCGTTTATATTAGAAATAAGAAAGTTGTATCGTATGATAATATACATAATTTATGCGTAATTGTCTAATAAAATATATATTTAGGAAGTCTATACCCTAGTATAAGTTTTTTGGATGATTTTTAACATGAGATATTTGGGAGATGAAGGTAAAGCACCCATTAATCTCCTGGGAAAATTTTTCAAAATTGTTATGATAACAATTGTTACAGTAATTAATTTATAGCTTTAATCACGGATATTTTGATAAAAATCTTAACCCTTCTTGAATAAAAAAGTTGCATCGTTAAAAGTGGATTCAACGCTACTTCCACGCCTAGTTATATTCCGCGATTATTTTTTTGTATTTCTGAATTCCGCTGTGATATTTCCCGCTTTGAATAGAAAACATAATCATTTTGTCGGAGATTCGACAAAAATCCGACAAAGCAGGGGTTGAAACAAGAAATATATGTTTTAATCTTGAAGATAAATCATTTTGCCCAACGCTTTAAGACAATAATGCTTCAAGGAATTTACAAATTGAATAACGAATCGATTAGTGCCTGTAACCGAGATAGTACCCGTCATTTCTATGGAAAGAATCTGTAACCAATAAGATTGCCGCGGTAACTACAGAAGGGTATTTGAAAGGAAACCGATAAAATGATATTGTTTATCCACACCGATAAACTGTTATATTATAGGCATTTATTTTTTTACGAAATTGTGCGAATAGTTTAAAAACGATATATTGTTTTTCTCAAATCTTTTGGGCAGAAACAATAAATTAGTTTTATTAACTTATTTTTTCAAACCATGCTGACAGACAGCCGCGCCGCCCCATGCCCCCGTGCCTGATGCCATTACAGCAACCGAACCGGTTGAATGGACATGGGACTAAATTACAAATAATAATTTGTTTTTGTCATTATTTTAGACATACTTGATGAAACAAAAGAAATATCACAACTATATATATTTTTTTCGAAACAAATGGATCGAAATGTGTTAACAGTTTTGTATATGACGTAGGAATGCAATGAGTCATAGTTTCAAAAATTAATAAGTACAATTTAGATACGAAATATATTATTAATTACTTTTATATATCTATTCTAATCATTAAATATAAAGTCAGATTTTAATTCTGTTGATATAGATATATCAGCATTCAATAAATATATCTGTCTAATCAATTCAAATTTAAAAAAGTTTAAAGATTAACTTAAGAAAGACTGATGAATAACTAAACTTTTGCCTATGGAAATAATTTTGAATTGCTTCTTAGCGTAATTTGGTGCAATAAAGCCTAGTGAGTTCCAATTTCTCTCTAGTTTGTTGCTTCGAAAATCATCTAATTTTAATATTTCATTTATATCATTTTTAAACATTTCTCAGCAAATCACTGTTTTATCTTCTTAAGAATGAATTTAAAGAAAGAAAATAATTTTGATATTTTTTTTATTTCGTATCTACTTTCTATAAAGCGTTGATGCACCTTTGTTGACTTGTTTGCTTAATTATATATTATTTTTATATCTTTTTTTAAATAATTTCAAACCGAGGATTATTATATAAAATTTGTTTAAACGAATTTTTAAATTTGAATTTAAATTTGAATTGCAAAACTTTTTGGAGCAACTTGAAAGAAGTATATGACTTTTTAACATTCTTTAATTCATTTCTCTCAAATCCAAATTCTGTAATTATGCGTTCACAATTATTACCACTTAAAACTTCGTATAGCCATATGTTTACAAATCCTTAAAAAGCATTTCCAATTTATATATTTTGCTCAAAATCGTGAGGTATTTTCAAAATATAATGGACTAAAAATATCAATTATATTTTTTAAAAACCTATAATTACAACTAAAATGTTATTGGATAGCATGTTATTTATAGATTCAGACACGGTTAAATAAACAAGTATGCAGATATTTCAAAAATTAGAAAGAGTATTAAACATTTTTCTATAACATTTTGAGAGTAACAAAATTCGGCTATAAACTGGAAGCTAAAAAGGAATAAATATGATTGATTCTAACTCATTCGTAGAATCAGAATATATTGCAAAGAAATAATGTTTCCGTTGAGCTTTCGGTACTATTCTTTAAAGAGCGATGGACTCTTAAAACTTCTTTTTTGAGGCCTACCGATTTATTTTATTTACTCTGTATAGTATTTGCAATAAAATTTAAGAACTAGAGAGAAACATGGACGACATTTTTGAAAGGAAGCTTAAAGAAAAACTAAGGGAAGATAAAAAAATAACTTAAAGAGCAGCAGTGTACGCTTTCGAATAATTGTACCATAAATGAGCATTACGACATCCAATAAGATCTTTACGTCATTGTTGTAATTTCGTGAAATTTTGTCAGATAAAAAAAATGTCCAAATCTAGAAATAACTTAATACAGTGCGGAAAATTAAAAAAACACCAGGTCCAATCCATTTTTGGCATTTCATCCTGCTTAATCATCAAAATTTCGATAATTTTATACAGCATTGACAATCATGATAGAAGTAATGCATTTTAATCCATTATGGTACAGCAATAAATCAGGAAGCAAAATTTCAAAAATCAGATTGAGAATCCCTCCCATATTGGACATAATAAAATTTCTATAGAGAAAATAATCATAAGCCTAATAATAACTTCCACTGAAATGTATAAATTAGGCTTTCTTGCAAGTTACAGCCATTAAAATCTATAAAACAGAATATTAAATGTTAAATCATATTAAAGATATAAAGATTGGAAGTATATAAAGATGGCTTTTCTTATAAAAATATCTTTGTATGACTTATAGGATTTGAATATAAATTTTTATTACATTTCTATATGGGGTAACATGGCAAACCCATTGAACACAGAATTAAAATTTTCAGATAACTTCAAAAACATTTTCTTACTTCTGTCATTTGGTATGGTTTAAAATCTGTGAAGTAATAGTTTTAGCGTCTAAGCGATTTATTTTAAGAAAAATAACTAATATAAGAACATTGTTATTTTAAGAAAACAATGGTTTTGTGAAATAAACAGCAGGTTTAATTTATAAACAAATTACATGTAACTATATTTAATATAAAGCGAAAAACATTATACTTTTATTTAAAAATGATCACTTGATTCTTGATTCTCAAGTTTAGAATTGCGGTAGTAAACAAATAAATAGCTGAATCTCTTACCATCGTCTGACGATTTTTGAAGTTTTCAGAAAAAGCACATGGTTCTACGCATTATCTAGCTTTATCAGCAAAATGCGCATTTTTAGTATTGGTGTGTAAGGAAGAAAGAGTTTGAGAAGAAGATTTTGAATTTCTATAGCGAATTTTTTGTAGGGATAATTCCCTAGACAAACACTGAACCTGGTTCGTCAATTCCTCAACTTTAGCTTCAAGCATACTCAAAGATAGTCTTGTTAACATCTCTCCAATGTCAGACACAGTAGACGTTGTTTCGCCGATTTTATTTGCAATTTGGGATAACTTATCCAAACCATCGTCACAAACGTACAAAATTTGTTGCATGGAAAGAGGTAACCTCTGCTGAAATAGTGAATTTTAAAACTTCATCGGTTACACGACCATTTTTAAATTCCTTCATTTTCATTAAGAGTTGTGAAGGTGTTTTATTTCCCAGCTGTAAATCCTGTAATAATGCTTTAAGCCTAACATTTTCAGATTCTGCGTGTTGGCTAATAATCCGTTCTTTCAATTGTGTGTATGGATTATCAGAAAGAGGAGAACGAATGAAATTGCTTACGCACGTCAAAACATCTCAATCCAAAGAATATTCTACAAAATGAAATTTGGTTCTTTCCTTAGAAATGCCTGCAGTTATAAACTGCGATTCTAATTGTAGAAACCTCAACTCCGGATGCTTTTCCAGAAAGGAGGTGCTTTTAATACATTACGACCTAAATCAGGAACTGAATTTACCTCAGATCGAGTAGCCATTACAAAACTTTCAGAGCAGGAGAACAATATATAGCGAAAGTCAAAAGATTGGACCAGGAAGAAACATACCTGATACAGAAAATGGCTATGCAAACTGAAATGTATCCACTTTAAACTTCAGGATCGTATCTTGGAACATTGTATTTATTATTATCAAATGCCCGTGGTCACCATTGTAGCCAGTGTTATAATGTGTTAAGTCACTAGAGCTATCTTGTAGAAAAGTTTATTTATTAACTAAAAACTTAACACTAAACAAAGACTAACAACCATTAACGAACATTAATAAATCGCAGCAAATAACAGCATCTTTAGAAAACTATAGAAGAAAAAGTTGAAGTACTTACAAATCAGTTGTAGCGTTGCTTAACTGAAACGTATTTGCACAGCCGGTTAGATAGTGATAATCGTCGCAATCGCAAGCTTAAAACACCAAAAGCGTGCTTACAAAAAGTTTTAAAACGGTAGAGAATTATGTGACTGACGCAGGAGAAGATATTTTAATTTCTATCATTATTCCTGCTGTATGAAACAAGATTTATATTTTTATACTTTAATTTACTTTTGTTTTTTATTTGTAATTGTTTGAGAACGGTTTTTATATTCTATGGGGTTTCAAGTTTTGTTTGTTTAGATCAATATCACACATTACAATTAGGTGCAGACTTCAATTCGAAATTTTGTTCTCAATTGCTTTCCACAATTCGAGACCAAGATAATTTCAAGCACACGTCTCAAACCTCTTTCTTCTAAACCTAAATCATTACAATTACTGTTTTCCCTTACCGGTTCCCTGTTATCATTTCTAAAGTGAAATCTCATGATTAGAGTCGTTATCTTTTCTTAACATTTTTGCGATTATGTGGGAGGAAGTACCATTGACATAATTTAAGCTAAAAATAGATAAATTTCATATATTTTTAAAGTCATCTTTTGCCTCCAACTCAATTATATGTGAGAAGCACATTGACATTTCGATTGAAAGTTCAGTAATTCTGGAACACTGTATACGTTTAACAATTTTCTCTTTCTGGCAAACTATAAATCGTATTTGAAATATCCTATGTTCTGATATTGAGGTGTGTAAAAAACTCTCAAAGGGATACTCCGTAAATTAAAAATATTTGGCATACGTTTAATATTATTATGCTTGCTCTAACACTCCAAGAAATGTCAACATGGATTCGGCCATTCAAATCAACAGTTAAAGCTGCAAGGAATATTTTGACAAAGCTTTATTTTTTTCGAAAAAATACTTCCCCTTAAATCTTTTCCAATTTAATTCAAATCGCGTCTGACAGATTAAATCTCCATTTTTCTTTAAAAAGTTAACGATTTTGTCATTTACCATGTCAAAACTGTATAATATTAATTTGCCATAGGGTCATATTTAATGTCATTAAATACTTTGTTTTTTATCTCATTTCTTATTTATTCCGTTGTTTTCCAATCACAAGAGAAACAATTGACATTTTTCATATTCTGATAGCTATGTTCGAATTATTTGAAACTTCATCCCTTTTCTCTTTCTTCTAGCTTTCGGGAATTATACTTTTCCAGAGTAGTTTTTCAAAGTCTAGTGCTAGTATTATATAGCCTTGAATAAATAAATGTTTCCTGCAGCGTTAACTTCTCCTTATTCTATTTGAGTATCCATTTTCCTAAATATATTTGCCATAGGGTAGTGTTTAATACTATTAAATGCTTTGTTTTATTTCTCATTACATTACATTTTTTCCAGACACAAGAAGAAAAATTAACATTTTTCATATTCTGATAGCTGTATTCAATTTATTTGAAAATTCATACCTCTTCTCTTTCTTTCAGCTTCCTGGAATCATACTTTTGCAAGAGTCATTTTTCAAAATTTAGTAACTAACAATGTATAGCCTTGAATAAATAAATGTTTCCTACAGCGTTAACTTCTTCTTATTCTATTTGAGTATCCATTTTACTAAATGTATTTTGATTCTTGTGCCTTTTTTCATTATACTAAAAGGTTTAAGGCATATAAAATCCCATGTAAGCAGGAGACGCTATTCGACGATAAATCTTTAAAGAAGAAAAATATAAGCAGTAAATGATTCACTTTTAAAATAGCATTCGTACTTTTTCACTGCTCTAATGTAATAAATAATGGATAATTTGTTTTTATTAAAAATTGCATGAAATATTACTGAAATACTTTTGTAATTATTCATTTTATATGCTGTGTTTTCTTTAGAATTCAATTGAATAATTTTCCATTTTATGAGCAAATGTAAGAGTCTTGAAAACACAGTTTTTTAAAATTCCTAAGTATTACATTGCTAATTTCATTTTTTATTGTTGTTAAATCATCCTTTGTTAACAAATTTTATTTTTTAAACTAAACATAGCATAATATGTTGTTCAGTGAATTATCTTTAGCAGCTCATAGCTTTGTCAATATGAGAATGGCATCGTGTATTCTAAATTTAGACTCCGTGAATTTCACCTTAAGCACTTAACAATTATGATTCGACCCAGTGTTGCTTTACTTACCTTTCATTGTATACAGTGAATATTTGGTCAGATGAATCAACAGACATATATATTCTTCTCTTCTTTTGAAAACATTTTTGCTAATTGATTTTAAATTGACGTTAGTAGAGGATTGATTTAAACAAAATATTTTTAAGTGTATTTATACATCAAACTGTATTTGCCTCAAGCTGATGTAATTTTGTTTTAAGACATCGAACTATATACTAGCAAGAAATTTAAGTTTCAGTCATCAACATATACTACAAAAAATTAAACAAAAGCAATTAAATTTTTTTGAAATAACAAATTGTGAAAAGAAAAAATATATTTCCATATAGTGTAATAGTGTGTATATGTATAATGTGTGTTTTCTGCAATAGTGTTCTTTTTTAACAAAAACTTCCCTTTTTGAAGTTTTCTTTTTCAAGTAAATCTAATGGGGAAAAGTTATTCCTATTGATGAGCTTCAATAATGCAAAGAGTTATAATACAATTAACAATTTTTATTTTTTTGTCCTTGATCTGTATAATCCATAGCCTTTCTAAACATCAAAAGAATATGATATCTATCATTATCGCAATTATGCTATACTGTCGGATAAATACCCATTTAAGGAGAAACTAACAAGTAGGATACATTAAAAGCTCCAGGTGAGTTTATAGGACTTTGAACTAATTAGCCATCGATGCGAATTATGTGTTCGAAGCGTTGCACATAGCTTCTGGAGTGAAGCAAGGTTGACGTGAATGCCTTCCCAATTATTCAAAAATAGGAACACCCGTTTTTATGTCGAAGGAAAAATAATCAGATTCCGAAAATTATGAAACAGAATCACCTTGTTGAGCACACTTATCGGAAGCCTTTCGTTTCTTCTGTTTCTAAGAAGTTTATTCGCTTTCGAGGCTTTGCTCAGTTTGATATGATATGATACCAATAGCAGCTAGATATCGAACATTAGGGGGAATGCGCGGACATTGACACACATTTTTTGTAAAGCTAAAAAATGATTGTATCAACGGTAATAATTAGAAATAATACGTTATATTTATACATTTGTTAATATAATATAGGATTTCAGTCGAGTTTTGGGAATAAATGACGTAATCACACTGTTTTCCTAAAAATACATTTGTATCAATCTGCAACAAACTAGGGTTACATTAATACACGATTAGAGAACAATGATTCTTTCACGGAAATAAGGAAAATAATGATGATTAAAAACTGTGGGATAAAAACAAATTTGTTTTATCAAAAACTTTTGGATTCCATATCAAGGTTTTGAATTTTAACAAAGAAACAAACTTTTATTTTAATGAAAATTCAACATTTTTAGTGAGTCCAGAAATATAAAACACTAATGTTTAGGAAAATAAGTTATTTCTAAAAATAATAATGGAGAATGTGTATATGTGTGTGTTTGTAAAAATACTTTGGAGGGAGGGAATGTGTGCCTCGGAACACATTGATTCTTTCAAGGAAATTTTGTAGTTCTTCCACGAAAATTTACGAAATTAATACCGCATCAAACTAATTTTCACCCCATCTGATAATGCAAAAAATTATCTTTTTGATCATATTAATTAAGTTGCCGTACAATTTTTTCCTCCAAGTTTAAAAAATTCGTAAAAAGCTATTTTAAACTTTATTTACAACAATACTTTTCATTTTTTCAATGAAATTCAAGCCATTTTCTTTTTTTAAACAAATACTGAACTGTGTGTTTCTCTTAAATAATTCATTTTTTGTTTTGACAATTTCTGAAGACTATTTTGCAAAGTAGTTGCTGCCCGGAGTCAATTGCATCAATCTCTCCCAAGTGCCCATTTTACTTAAAACAAATGGTCACGCAAATGTAACGCTGAACAACCTCAAAACTTAATATAATTTTAAAAAATAAATATTTTTCCTATTTTTCGAATAGATCCCTGACAGGAAAACGTAACTTGTTAAAGATATCACACAACACAAACCTAAGAGTAGTCTGATTCATTTGTAAATTAACTTTTGACTAATCATGTCCGAAAAATATACCCTGCGCTAAGGGTTAAAGTGGCATATATATGAGGGGATTTGAATATCCGGAACGATTTCAATCATCAAAATTTATGGACACTATCAATGTTCACGCGTATCCATCTACCTCAACTTCCCCTATACATAAAAAATTATAAACTGCATGCTAATTATAAAAATGCTGGAATATTATACTTAAGAAATATAAATTAACATAAATAATTTGAAAATACAGTTACTGAATAAGTTTAATCCTTAGTAAGCGATTATTATTACCCTATATGGACAGGTTACTTTCGTTCAGCACTCGAATCAGGCTGTCGCACTTTATGCGCCATCCCGTTTTTCTCAACTCTACGCTTTTTTAATTATGCACGACATTATTTGTATATAATTTTTTTAATGTAATTTACTTTATTTTTTATCTAATACAATTAGAGGTTGGCTGAATGAATGATACTCACATTTGTGTTCGAATTTGTGTCTCCATCCTCTTCCTTAACTAGATTGTTCTCCACATCAATCTCAGAATTGGTTTCATTGTAGCTGCATTCAGTCACTTTTTCATCGAGATCTGATGCATCACATTCGTCCTCAGCTGGTTTTTCCTTGCCTAACTCTCACGAAATAGCCGCATATGGCTATGGAATATTTCGCTCCGTTTCATGATAGTCAGGTTGGCTTAAGGAGAGCGTTTCATGCAATTCACATCGCGAACAGACCGGATTGACTATTTCAAGATCAATAGAAACAACTGGAGTAAGTAGGAGAAATATTAATAAGAGGTTAAATGGTTGGCGAGGTTTCCATCTTCGTTAGTATTTATTTGGCTTATCAGTACATACCCACTAGCTCAAAATACACGCCTTACTTTACCACAAAGGCTAAAATAACAGATTTTACAAATGCTTGTGATATCAATGCTTGTTTGCTGATATTTATGAAGAAATCTAATCAAGCATCTTTCTAGAACTTTCATGTACAACTTCCACTTCAATTAATCTGATTCTTTTCACCCTAATTTTTTAATATTTTTCGGAAAACAGAAATAATCAAATGTCTAAAATTAAGAATGTTTAATTCCCGCTAAAAGTAAAAAATATAGCTTTAACTATTAACGGAAAATCAGTAAATAGTTGAATAAATCATTCCCCCGCTGTGTGGTTTGAAGTTTCTAAAAATTAATTGGAAATAGAGTAAATAAATATACGGGAGTGACATGATATTCAGGAACAACCATATCCTTCGAAAATGTTTAGAATTTTAATTTTTGATGTAAATCATATTATTGTCCTTAATTATATTTTTAATTTCACTATAATTAATTTCAAACTTATATTCAAAGAGTTTTCAGGTGGGAGAGAAGAAAACTTAACCTAATGAAAGGAAAAGAATATTCATTATATAAAAATATAGTTTATCCCTTTAGATCACAAATGAGCTTATTATTTTTTTGTGCTTGTTTTTCACTATAATTAAAATGATTCGTTTAATGTTTAATTGAGAAATAAATTAATTCACAACTAATTGGAAATCACAACTCAGTATTTATCATTATATTTAATTCAATTAAAAATATTTACCAAGCATTTCTTCCCTCTGAAAGGCAATAAAAAGTTGTCTAGCAAGAGTTTTGTTCATGAAGTCTATTTATGGTGAAATCTGAATGTGTATTCTTTCAATTAAGATATTTTTTAATTAAAATAACTTCGGCTTTTTAATTATTCTTCTAAATCAAGTGCCACGTTTTTTATTTAACTAAAACCTTCCACCTGTAATGCAACGATTCAGATCCACCTCACTTGATTCAGATTAATATTCATAGATTTCTCAAAATATATGAATGCCATAAGGAATTAAACAATTTTGTAAGGAATCGGAAGGATGCATTAATTTTTCATTCACTTACCCAAAAATATGTCTGATTGTGCTTAATCGTAAACACTTCAAACTAAATTTCTGAAACAAGATCAAATTCGTCATATCTGTTAAATATTAATGTCAAAATTAAAAAATAGGATTTATTTAGGGGAGATAATTAATTGTGAACTAATAGAGATAAGATAAATAGTCTACCATCGCTGGTTTATATCAGTAAATAAATAATTTTCGGAAAAAATATTGAATCTCGTGACATTTAAAATTTAACAAAAATTTTAATATTAAGATTTTTCATTATTAATATAGTATAATAAAATCAAATTATTCGAATTTTGTAAATCATGAGAATTATTTTATGCCTTAAGGTATTTCATGCAAGATATTTCATGTAACCTTTTTTTTTTTAATCTTTGGATGTATTTTGCGTTTATTTTTTAAAACTAGACTTGTATTTGTTTTAACTACATTGCAACACGATACAGATGTTCACATAGTAAGTTATTCAATTTTTTCTGTATATTATTACGAGATGCATAGTAAAATGAAGTACCAGTTAGTTTTAAATAAAAAAAGTATTGAAAATTGGAATTAAATAAAATAATTGTATCTTTGTGCATGATACAATGTGTCATACTTAGAATTAAGTGCACTTTTTACAATAAAATTCCAAAATAACAAAAAAGAATTCAGAGGAACAAGCAACGAATATTAGACATATAAAATTTCGAATGATCTTTACTACTCCGTTTGTACAACTTTACTATATAGTCGATATGATCTTGATATTAGAGTTTTACAATGGAATTTCAGAATCTAATGGACGGGTGTTAAATATAAAATTTCGATTGCTTTTAATACTCGCTTAAATACAAGTCCAATATGAAGTCAGGTTGTTTTGATAATTCATTGTTGAAACAAAAAATGCCTTAAGAATGTTTCAGTTTTCATCAGAATACATTTTGTGAAGAGAACCCTGCTGTTACTCTTCCAAACGTTCCACAAATGAAAGCACTGCTCAGATATAATTTAAACGATACTAAATTACGGTGGTAGCCCATTTGTCATTCAAAAATCAAAGATTGCACCGTTTTTGACCTAACGGTCAGAAGTTAAAGGTTAGCAGTATTAATTATTATATTATAGGACAGTCACAACGGAAATGTACTAATATTAATATTTTCTTCAGGAAATGCGCTAATGGAACATTTCTCTTTACTTAATATGCTAAAAGTCTTCTCTTATTTTAAAACATAATATATTCTTACAGCATATTTACAATCAATTTATTTAAAATTTTATCTTGCTGGATTAATTTAGAATTAAAGTTAAATGCGTTTAATGATAATAAACATTAAATATTTCGGTTTAAATTTCTTTCTCTAATAGAAAAAAATCACAAAAAACAGATAAAAACTAATTAAGAGTTACAAAAGCCAATGAAATGACGAGTTAAAAATTAAAATTATTAGGTGATGAAATAGGACAATTTTCCAACTCAAAAATTAGATGCCTACTTCTTTATTTATATGTTATCTTCTTTATTTACATATTTAAGAATTTTTTTGTTTCCTTCCTCTTTGTTACTTTCATTAATTTTTTGTTCGTTACTTTAATTGAATTCAATATTTCATATTTAAAATCTTTTACAGATTTTAATATCAATTATAATAGTTAACTGCCCTGTTATGCTAGGTTTTGAGTTCATTATATTAAAAAAGATTATTCTCGCATCTTTCTACCTCTAAAAAATTAAGAGCGTATGCAGATAAGAAATACTTAGGTCACTTAGAATAAACATTTCATTTTAGTATTTAATATAATATTTATATTTCTTGGCTTTTTTATCTGTATATTTTATATGTTACTTATATTATGTAATTCCTTTCAAATTGGTTATTCCTTTTCTAGTTTCTGCATTACTACATAGATGGCGAGAGGATTTTTAAAAAAACTCCTTAAAACAAGATAGGATTCTAAATATTCAAATAGTTTATTTTATAAAAATAATAGATTTTTAATTGATTACATAATTTAACTTATTTTGAGATTTTTAATATACACTATGTGGCCGAAAGTATCCGAACACTTTCAGATTTTCACATTTTTTAGAAACGTTTAACTGACTGCCCTTAAACTTCGACCATATGAAGAACAGACTGTAACTCACATTTTGCATTCAATATTCGGTCCAGAGGGCAATTAGGGGTCCGTCTACAAACTGATGAAGACAAAAAAAAATTGGCCCAGCCCGCTTTACAGAATACTGATAACAAGATGAAACTTTGGGAAATGATTATTTTTAATGTTTATAATATTTACAGGAATTTTCGAAAACTCAGCACAAATATTTGGGAAGATACAAAAGTTTTCATAAAAAATCCCAAATTTTCCCGCCTATTTTTTGCTTATAACATGCAGAGTTATCTGTTATATTATACAAAACTTACAGAAAAAAAGACAATATGTAAGAGAAATATTTTTTAAAAATTTGAAAAAACATTTTTGAATATTACAGGAAATATGAGCATTTGTAGTAAAAAATGTTTTACTGCGCATACTCGAAACATAGCGTAATTTTTCTTTCATAACTTTAAAGCCAGATATATATATATATATGGCAACTTATATGAAAAATTCAGTTCAATATCATTAGTAT
>BGPR01004171.1:0-72080 GCA_013235015.1 Araneus ventricosus | reverse complement strand
TGACAGAAATGAATAAAAATTATATTAAAATCAATTTATATTTTGTTTTGAAAGTTAGTACTCGTGATATAAAATTCAATGCATGCACAGAAAGAAAATATTTGTAAGAACTGGAAACTATGAAGCTCTTTTTTTTGTTTGGCCGTCAGAAGTAGATCTTTAATGGCTTTAGATTAGTAAATAACCTTTAATTCTAATTTTAAAAGCAATATTAAATTTGCGTGTTTGTCCATTTCAATAAATTCTCATTTTCATTGCAAGTTTCATTTTGCTAAATTTTTGAGAATATTCGCATTCATCAGCGGTGAAAAATTGAAAATCAAATAACTTAAAGTTATAATAACGTTTAAAACTAATACTAAGAACTATAAGAATATTTCAAGTAATGTAAGATTTCAAAAAAGATGAATCATGCTCACTAATAAGAATAAATTTCAATTATTTACACAACACACATGCATTACTGGCCTATGCAATGTAGCAAATGTTATTAACTGGATGACTATAACGCATGGAAATGATAAATCTTTTAATTTAACTCAATTTAGAGATGCGGTATAATTTAATGACAAACTCTGCACATCCGTCATATTCTTTGACACTCAGTTACATTTTGGTAAAGTTTTGACATTCAGATAAACCTCTTGGTGTGAATAATAACCAACTTGAATTCACCGAGCAATCGTGGTTCTGTATTTCGTGGTTTGTATATGAAATTAAAACGATCAGGACTTGTTAGACACAGACTCTTATGTCTTTGCACGGGCCAGCAGTTGCGACCGTCTTCAATCCAATTATTAGCGGAAACCCTATTAAATACGTTATCCTTCAGTAGATCATCAGGAAGAAGATCTAATTAATTTACGATTGCATGAAATTGAATTTATGAAATGAAAGTCAAAAGAATAAGATATTTGGCAATTATTATTAATTTGTACTTCATTTAAGCTTAAAATTAATGATTCAAAGATCGTAGGTATGTTTCGTCTGAAATTCCTGTTTGAAGCGTTTAAGAGCACGCAACACAAAGTTACAATTGCAATGATAAATTTGAAAGATATTTCTTTGAAACAAAACGTAATTTTCTTAGTTTTAAGATATCCATTCTTCATTAAATAAGATAGATTACTGTCTATGTAGCGTATTAATCATGTTTTAAATATAATTAAATGGTTTTTCGGAATAAAAAAGTGTTAAAACATTAAAATGATAATAATTCCTTATGGGGAGAAAATTGTATCATACTCTAGCTTTTTAAAAACATTGTCCTGATGAACTAACATTTATTTGATTCTCAATTCCCAAAACATATTTCTAAAGATCTGTATACACCCATTTGAGAAAAATCATCGAAAATTCCAAGGACAGATATTTTTCTCCTCGTATATTATTTGAGATTTGCGTTTGTACGTCATTTGTTTTTTTAAGTTATGTTAAATTTGGGGAAGGGTGATGTGATCATGAAATTTATGATTTAGCAGATATTGACATATTATTTTTATTTTAATCTCACCTATTTTATATTTAGTTGATACAGTTCTGGCTTAAAAAAATGTTTTTCCTTGTCTCTTGAGTTTTTACTACAGATTAAACATATATTGCCTTAAAATCCCTTAATCCTCCCTCAATATAATAAATATTCACCATAACAATTGCTTTACTTCATTGGTATTTTACATGAAGTTGCATCTGCGGCAGTGTTCTTTTCAATTAAAAATCTCATTGAATGCACATTAGTAGGTTTAAAGATAAAGGATCTACAATAAAAACTTGAAACTTCATATAAGCAATCCGAGCGTTTTATTGTCTTGTATGTACGGTGATTTACTTGTTTTGTACTGCTTTTGACTGTACAAGAGAAGTTAATCAACGTAAGGAAATCGGTTAATTTTTGTGAAGTATTTTTGACAAACTTTGACAACATAATACATACAGTACTACACTCTACAAGGCACTTTTAATTAATTTTGTTGCATTTTTTGGTTGATATAGAAAATTTATATTTTTGTCTAGATTCTTGTGCAATAAATTATGAATTATGTTTTCCCAAAGGAAATATTTAATCACCGCATGAAAAATAAAATTCTTTATTTAACGAATTTTGTAATATTTTCTTCAATCAATTTTATCATCGTTTAACTAAAATTAAGGCAGGATTTTGAATTTTTATTCCTGTATATTCAGAAGAAGTGCAAGAAGTACTTTACATTTTAAACCATTTTAGATACTTCTAATATTCTCTGACATGTCTAGGAAAGCGTCTTAGGCACGAAAGACAAAATAGCTTTTGAGAACTTATAAAATCAAATTACAACGATAAGTAATCATCAAAGAAAAAATTACTGCATACTTTCAATTTTTAATTCTAAAAATTGCTCAAAAATTTGATTGTAAATAATCTTTCGTTTTGTGTATATGTATCTTCAATAAATTTTTGAACATTTGCGTTCTATTCAAAATGTCATTAAATTGGTACAATGAAAACAAGGTTCTGATCTATTTACAGCAACAATATATCTTAATGGAACATATTCGTAATAAGAATAAATACAATTTACAAAATGTAGTCTAATGGGATAGATATCTCATTGAAATAGAAAATTTCAAAGCAATTGTCACTTGTATCACTATCAATTTTAAAGCACAAGTAATGATACCTAGACAATAACATTCATTTTACAGTTTTGAAATACGAAAAAGATACAGTTTTTGCCATTATCGTGAGTGCTACAGTCATAGTGATAAATTGAGAATTATATACACTGATGGCTAAATGTTAAGGACGACTTTTAAGATGCGAATAATTAGAACTTAACATGAATTCAATAGTTCACAATCAGTTGCAGAAAAACGTGGGTTATACACTTGTCGGAACTCACATTTTTCAGTAAAGATTTGGTCACCAGGGCATTTAGGGGGTCGACCAGAAAGTGAGGAATACAAAAAGATATTATGGCCTACCCCGTTCCACAAAAAGCTGATGATGTTTAGAAACTTTTCTCAATCGTTTTGTTTGCCGTTCCTTAAAAAAAAAGAATATTTGGGAAAATGTAAAGGTTACTTTTAAAGATCCCAAATGTTCCAGGTTGTTTATAACATGCTGAGTTTTCAACCAAATTGTATGAAACTTACAGAATACATGACAGTATATTAGCAAAGCATTCGTATAAAAATTTGGAACAGATAATTTGAATATTAAAAATAATATGATTATTTGTAGTAAATAATTTTTTACTGCACGCGCGCGAAAGGTAGCGTAATTTTTCAGAACCAGATATATAGGGCAACTTAACAGAATAGTTTCACTTCAATACCGTTAATATTCAGAAAGACATCGGCATTGCAGCAAGGTGAATTTCGATATACTTTAAGAGAATCTGAATGATGAGGGTACGGTACATGCAGAAACCGAAATTTATTAAACTTTAATCTTTGAATAGTTATCATCGAAATACAATTTAAATCACGTATTTAATTTATAAGTATACACGAGTATTCAATGTATTAAACTTTCATAAAATTCAATATTACTGTTCGAAGTTTCAAGTTTAAAAAATATCAATTTGTGCAAGATCCCTCATCGTTTAACTTCTCTTAGAGTATACCGAAATTTATATCGCTGCAATGCCGATATCTTTCAGAATATTAAAGGCATTGAACTGTAATTCTTATATAAGTTTCCCTATATATCTAGCTTTGAAATGATGAAATAAAAGTTACGCTACGTTGCGCACATGCGCAATAAAAAATTATTTATTCCAAATACTCACATTTCTTGTAAAATTTAAACTGTTTAATTCAAATTTTAATACAATGCTTCCTTTATATATTGTCAAGTATTTTGCAAGCGTCGTACAATTTGATAGAAAAATCTGCATGCTATAAGCAAAAATCATGGTGGAAAATTTGGGATTTTTTAAAGAAACCTTTATATTTTCCCGAATATTCTTGCTATTTTTACGAAAATGCATGCAAATATTATGTTACTCAAACAAAACCACTGATGAAAGTTTCAAATCCTTATCAGCTTTCTGCGAAACGGGCTGGGCTAAGATACATTTTCGTCTTTCTCACTCTCTAGTCGCCCCCCTCAACGACATCGTGACTAAACCTTTGCTGTAAAATGTGAGTTCCGACTAATGTATATCCCACGATTCTCTGCAACTGATTGCGAACCATTTTATCCATATTAAGTCCTAATTATTCCCATCTTAAAAATCGCCATTAACATTTGGCCGGCAGTGTATAATACTCGGATCTTTAAGATGTTATTATATATAATAACCGAATTTTTATGCAGTTATTGCAAGTAATCACCGATTACTTGATACTACTAAAATTTGCACTTCACATTAAGAGAATATTCTTAAATAGAGTAACTGTCTCTAAACCATAAAAAATTGTTCTCTAACGCAAATCTTTCATTTTCCATCAGACAATTTCACACTTAAATCGACAGTTACAAGAAAATAGGACAAAAGTACAATTTGTCATAACATTATTTTTTTCTTTTCTGGATAGGGCTATTTCTAATGTAGCTTGGAAAATATCTTTTTTATATTTCTAGAGTCTTGAATTTTTTTTCATTGTATTTGTCATTTCTTTGACATGAGAAATATTAATGAACTGCATATCCCTTCTCAAATGTAGCTGGGACCACAATGGATCTTATTTCATGCAAGTTCCTTCTTAACACATGAATTCAACCTATTGCAGTGGATGATTCTTTCTTTCACTGAATTTATTCATTCACATCTGCTTTGCAACAGGGTGATAAATCTTCCATACAAAGATGAAACGTTTTGTCTCATTGTTTCATTTTGAGTGTTACTTTCATAAAGAACTCATTTATCTGCTACTTCAGTGATACCTTTTAAATTTTTCTGGTAAAAGTGTTAGGGAATTTTCCGAAACAGTCTCTAAAGAATCACTTATTTCTACTTTTCAATTTCCAAACTTTGCTTTTTAATGCACATAAATCATATTTTTAGTAAACAATTATTAAACCTTTGCACTCTAGAGGTTAATCCCAGGCACATTCTACATGGTGCATCATTTTCACGTTTCTTAATTTCGTTGGTTAAAAAACTACCAACGAAGTTGTATAATAATTTTTCAGGAATAATGAACTTACACAAACATATTTTTAAAGTTCCAAAGCAATAGTATGAGCTTATCTAAATCAGTGAATAATTATGCATCTATTAACTTTTCCGAGTGAAAAGGGTTAATCTTAAGATCACGGGCTAGTGCTTCTCAAACATTCTTTTAATGTGGATATTTTGAATTAAAAACACGAAAGTGTTTTATATGGTACGTGGTCTCTATCGCTAATTTATTGAGTTAGTGTTCTGGTTTTCATTCGTTAGCAACCAATATCCCCGCTACACAAGTACACAAGGATGGCAGAATATTAACATTAACATGAACACCATACCACATTGGCATCTCTAGAGCTCATGTGGCTCCAATCCGGCTTGGTATAGATGTCGGTGGACTTTATTGAATTGAAAAAAAAAATAAAAATACAGCATACAGATGAATGGCAAAAGGAAAATTGCAAAGCTGATAATTATATATAGAACTGACAACAAAATATACGAATATACACAATGTCTTGGTAATCAGGTTGTTGAAGGAATGTCAATGATGATGAACAACATGAAGAAGCTAACATCATTGTACAGTTCGTTGAATATCGTAGTTAAGATAAGGAACCATTGCGTGTTAAGTGTCGGATGCAAGGATTAGGGAGATTACTATTGTAGAAGTATGAGGCACGAAGGATTTAGAATGTTCTACTTATGTATGGAATGCAGAGATAAGTTAGACGTATTGCTCGCAGACGGTTGAGTGATTATTCTTGTGGGATTATGTTATTTCATTATCTATTATGAACGTTATCATATTTATTATTATTTTTCTTGAAATAAGATTGTTAAGAACTTTTATAAGTACCAAAGACTTTCCAATGAAATGGAAGCTTTCCTAATACGCCAAGAGAGAGTCAATGGGTAAGAGGTTGGCAGAATAGAACAGAGGAGTAAGATGATTAACAACATGATTTCCCATGCGACGTAAAAAGAAGGCATAAAATGTTTATAGTTTTCTGTATTAGACCACAAAAAAAGAAATTGTTTAATTTCCTTCAAATAATAACTTATAATCATTTGTAAACGAAATTTCATCTGTTAATAAGAAATCAGGCATCAAATAATTCATAGTAATGTTATAAACAATTAATTTTTAATTGGAATCCTTGTCCTTTATGATTTATGAGCTTTTAAAATTATCATTTATCTTGTACAACCTTTAAAGAAATTAACAAATCTATATATGTTTTACATAAAATTTGTTTTTAAATGACAACACTATCGCATGCTTTTGAAAATGATATATTCATGTAAAAAATAGAAAAAGCACTTAAATTTTCGTCCAGCTTCTCCCAAGTCGTATTTTTTCAGATGTTAATATTTATTTAAATATAATTTTAATATTTATTGATAATGATTAATTGAAGTTTTATTCGAGCCATTCATTCCTTTTCTCTATTTTCCATAACTAGTAATTGCTTTCTGAGACATTTGCATACATATGATTGGAACTACTTTTGACCTAAGCAAAATTGCGAAGCTATGTAGCTTTCCCCTTAAGAATGTATGTATATTTTTACCTTCAATTTTACAAACTCTTGTTTGCTAATGAAGCAAACTTATACATATACACATAAATACACATGCGAGCAGCGAAATTTTAATTGGCTCCCGTTTTTCAATATTATTCTAATATATAATCAAAAAAACTTAACTTGAATGGAAAGTCCAGCATTTTCCCCTATATATAGAAATGGTCAATTCTGTCCTTCTCAGACAAAAAAAAATGAAAGAAAAGAACTAAAAATAACTTTGATATTTCTCTATAAAACGCTTTTTTACGTGTTTCTCATAAATAAAATATATTTTGTCAATTTAATACTAAACATTATTATTAAAATTTTACTGCACTAACTATTAAAGACCTTCGTATATAATACGGAAGAAAACACTATGCGTTAAATTTCTTTACAGCAATTTCCGATGAAAGAATAAAAGTTTTTGTTGTTGTTGTTTTTTAGCGATGCACAGATTTTTGATGCATTTCCTTAGATTTATACTTGTATATAAAAAAAATGTCGCTTAATAAATGAGAGGAAGTATCAGCTATCGTGATCTCAAAAAATTATTTTATAATCGCTCAGAATGGGTGTCTTTATTTTTATATTTTGTTACAACTATGAGCATTTTTGCAAAAAAAAAATCATTGTAATAATTACAAATAGTAATTAGAAAAAACATAATTTTTTACGAAGTAGCTGATTAAAACTTTTAATGAGTTATAGTTGACATTTAATTTCTTAATTACTAGCAAACCAGTACCATGTTTTTTTCGTTTTTGTAAATTTGCTTTTTAATATTTTGCATTATTTTGCATTCTCTCAATTAGCATTATTTTGCATTTATCAGACAGTGTTGTAAAACTGAAAGTATTTTGTTTCTTAACAAAAAAAAGTTAAAAAAGTTTCTTTTTTGCTTTTGAGAAAAGTAGATCGTGGTAAAGATATTTATATTGACTTTCGGAATTATAACTCAGTACTATATTCGATCCTTAATATAACAGCATATTCAAGGAAAAAGCTATTTTTATCATACTTATAAATTTATCTAATTAACAGAGCCAGAATATCGTTAATTAACCAGTACTAAGTTTCTCCTTAAAAGTCTCGGGAACTATTACAAAACTTAATAAAACTCAGTTTCTGATTGGCCAATTTATAATTATATGCCCCATCATACTTGAATAGAATATATATTTTTATTTCAATATAATGGAGCACATATAGCGAACTAAAATATACTCTGCTTAACAAATACCAAGAATATTCCATTGTCATGTCAGACAAATCATGCTTATCACTTTCGATTATTTTAACTTTAAAGATTATGAACGAAAATGTTTCAATAAATAAAATACAGGGTGCCCCCAAAAAGTGGAACAAGCATATATCTTCTTAAATATTGTACCTAAACATATACTTCCAATGGCAAAGTTTCATCAAATGAGGTTGGAATTTGTTTGAAAAAACTTTGGTTTCTATGGAAGTTGAAAATAAAAAGTTAAGAAAATTAAATTTTTATACGTTCCCCATAGAGCAAAAGTGTCAATGAGTAAAATGTTCCTCTTACGCTCATCTATGTATAAATTAAATTTCATAATTCTGTCTGTAAAACTTTCAGAGATATATTAATTTTTACTTTCTCGTATACAAAAGTAAACAAAGAGAAAGTATTGTAATCGTCAAAAAATTCGAATACGAGATTTTAACGAATCTCCGCGTTGTAGACCTCCCTGAGTACGAAAAACACAATTTTTGAATTATGTGTGCCTGTGTGTCTGTCTGTCTGTGAACACGATAACTCGAAAACTATTAGAGTTACAAAGATGAAATTTAGTATGTCATCTTGCCACATAATTTGTAGGTTTCTGTCAAATTTTGGACAAAGTCGGTCTGCGGGAAGTCTGTCTGTCTGTCCGTGTTCTTGTGAACACTATAACTCAAAAACTTGAATAATTAGATGGATAAAATTTGGTACACAGTTTTATGATCAGGAATGTAGGTCCGTATCAAATTGTGGGTCACAACCTTCAAGGGTTGACTGCCTGTCGGTCTGTATAATCGCATACTTCTGAAGACAATATCTTCTAAAAGAAATGGCTTAGATAAATGAAATTTCGTATGTAGTCTTGAATCCCTAATTGTAGATTTGTCTCCAATTTTCTTTTAAATCGGTTAAAAAAGGGCGATGAAATTGCATATTCGGTTTTTTCTCCATTCTATGACGCAATAAAAAGGCGCAAACACTGGAGCGTTTTCCCCATCTTAGGGAATACCGCAAGTTTTCTAGCGCTCGATGTATTTTTTCTCTACGTGTGTTAGTCGTGTGCGAGAAAGTTTCGAGGAGGCCACTCCGGCTGGTTAAATTTAAAACGGCTCCTCACAAATTTATATGGAGGTGTTTATTGCAGAAATGGAAATTTATTCAGAATAGAAAAACTATGAAATGAAAATATAGGTATTACCTATATAAATATAGGTAGTACATGATCCAATCATCAAGCATTGAAAAAATTTGCTGGTGACATTTGTATCAACTTGCTAAAGAATGGAAGGAGAACTTGAGAAAATAAAATTTAACATAAAACAGAAAAACAGCCTTATATCGGAAAAGAATATTAAATTATCTGCTCTCAGAGTTGTGCTTAAGTTTTCCTAAAGATTATCTAAAGGCAGTGGCATTAAGGCATCGAGTTTTATGTAAGGCAATGGCGAATCGTTCTTCAGGACTAAAGGATTGCAGAACTCACTAAAATTATTTTCAAAATTCGTTTTTTCTCATTTTTATTCTTATCTGCTTACTTCTCCACTCTGAGAGTTCGATTATCAAGGAAAAAAGATAAAAACTAGAAAAGAAGACAGAAGATGAATGAAAAAGTAAGACAGATATAGGATGGGGTTGTATACCAAATAGTTTTGGAAAGCAGCAAACTTCTTTCATTGCATACAACTAAGTGACAGAATGGGCGAAGGAAAATACCTATCCTTTCTGTTTTGAACTTAGCTAGAACTGGATTTCCGGATGCTCCTGTTGCGCGCTAAGGCAATTACTGTTCTTTCTTAACTCCAATCTCACCCAAGGTTCGCCTTCGCCCTCGTGATTCGTTTATCTTAGAATTTTCTTTCATTGGCTGTTTTTAGGTTTCGTATTCACTTTCATGTTGCCTAGGCTCATTACTACGTATTTGATTTCTGTTTTTAAAAGTCGCTCACCGAGAAAAAAGGACTGTAATTTCTAAAACACAATTTAGTTAATTACAACTACAAGTTTGGTCTCCCTAGTAGCAAAATGTCATCGGCCGTTGAAAGGCCTTTCATCGAAACTTGATCACATAATGATCGGCCGATGAACGGATTCTTATCGGATATGGATAAATTCTCATCGGGAATTGCTCCGAAATGTCTCATCGGCGATAGTTGCCTCCGATCATCGATATCCGGTGAGTTTTGCTAGCAGATACGATAGAAAACCGAGCAGTGCGGTTTCATGGCGATGAATTTCCGATCACTTTTAGATGAATATACAAATAGATTTGGATGTGTGTACGATGAAAAATTGATTGTTAAATTAAATGGTTGTTTTTTTAATAAAAAAGATGGCCAGTAGATTTTAGGTTGAAAAGTTTTGGCAATAAGCACATGGTTATAAAAAAATACCTAATTATTAATATTTTTAATTTATGAGACGCCAAAGAACCAATGGCGGCGCTAACAAGTTGGGGCCCCCAGCAAAATGTTTTAGGGGGCCCTTCTCAAAAAATAATGCATGACGCTTTTGCATAGTTCACTTTTCCAGATATTTAACAAATTATAATTACATTAGGGAAGTTGTGATACTTTAAATTCAAAGTTAGTATGACAAAACTTTCCAAAATTATACAGCTGATTTATTTGACATATTTATTATGAACTTTCCACTGATGACTCACAAAATATAGTAAAAAAGTTTGTTTGTTACTTTTTCTGAAAGAAAAACCTTTATGTTCTAAAAATTATTAAAATAAAGTTTCTGTGATGTAGAGAATTTTTAATTTGACGCTTCAATCAAAATTGTCCGAATTTTCTTTTTCTTTCGCTTAGATGGAATATTGGGCATAACGTTTTGGTTTAATGCGTTAGTTATAAGCTGCAAAGCTCCATGAATAATAAATTTTAAAATTTGATAAGCTGTAACTCATGATAAAAATTGTAAATCATCTATAATATTATGGTTGACATAATTGCTATAAATATATTTTTTGCTGGCAAAAAATGTCAATTTTCAGTCCCCTGTCGGAGGCCCCTTATGTCCCGAGGCCTCCTCGCACCCTATATGGCCGCCAGTGCAAGGAACTAACATGTTTTTAACCTGCAAAGCAAAGCTTTAAGCATAAATGAGCTTTATGCCAACATTCAAAGAAAAAAATCCAGATTTTTGCTAGGAGGTTCAAAGCCCTGCATAAACAAGTTTGTTACAAGAAAAATTTATGCACCTTGAAAAAAATAGGAATTTTAACAATTTTTATATTTAAGTGAAGACATTCTGCACAGATAACTTTTAAATCGTCCCGCTTCTTCCGAAAAAACTATTTTATTGCTTTTGCTATTTTTAGCAGCATATTCATAAAGTTTGAAATGCTGCCCCTACTAGTGTGGGCAATGCTGAAATCAGTATCATATTCTGGGCAAAATGAATAATTTTCTCCTTTACATGATCTCTTTAGAAAAGCAGAAACAATAACCAACAAATTTTATCATATTGCACCTTGACTGCATGAGAGCTATAAGTGCGAAAATACTGTATTGAATGTAATAGAGCCAGAAGTGCTAAACATTTTTGCTTTTCAAATTTAAATGATCAGAAACAACAGAGAAGCAGAATTCCAAATTTTCGCACTTGCGGCCCTCTTGCATTCAAGATGCGATATGCACAATTGTGTAAATTAATAAACTAATGCTATTCTTTCCTTCCAATAACTTTTTTCTTTCTTTACACAGCAGTAAACATTACGGTATTGCACTCAAGATGTCTATAAATCTGTATATTTCTAGAAAGATTAAAAACGAAAATTGCAAAAAGTAAACTTTACACTTTTATTCTACACATATATTTTTATTTATGATCATTTTGCACTTTTATTTAAGTTTGCATTGAACATGCTCCAAGATTCCTTCCTCTGTCCCTATCTTTGGCATGCATAAACCATTTTTTAGTAACATCTTGGACTTCCACTTCTGTTGCTGCCGAAAAGATATTACTTCTCATTGCACCTATTAAAAAAGAAATCAATGTACCATTATTAATTTACAACAATTATATATAAATCATACATTGATTTGAAGAGATAAATCACTCAACAAATTTATAAATTCCAGGCAGGTTTCTGAATGAAATTTCTTCGTAACCACGCAAACACTCAGGAGATAATTAACCACATTATTCTGGGATATTTAGAACTGATATCTGGCTTCATATGTTTCTTAAGAAAAGGGGGGGGGATTAGTTTTTCTCTCCCAGGAAGTTCCAAAAGGAATCATCAAACCAAATATGAAAATTAAAAATAATAACACACAAAATGAAAAATCCTATCCCTTTATATTATGTCAAAACCCTTAAAATTTAAAGTAACATTTTTTCTGAGTTTTATAGAAATGCCTTTACTCACAAAAATATGGAACATGAATGACATACTTGCAATAAGCTAGGAAATGTTTGAGACTGTAGTCAGATTAGACAAAGTGCTTTATAGATTATCTATAAAGTAGATAAAATTTTCTCTTTAGTTTGGCAAGGTAAAAGATTTTGCTCAAGAACTCAATCTGAAAACCATTATCAAACTCCAGAGATTTGACAGGTACGCCCATCATCAAAATTCAAAATTTTTGATGGCTAACAAGCAATCACATTATTACAATACAGTATATTCTCCAGCAATATCCTCTCACATTTTCTGAAGTAAAAAATTTGCCACAGAAACCCAGATAACACACACATATACATATATATATATGGCATCAGACATCAAGCATAACCTTCAAGAAAGTACAAAATAAAAAATTACCAAAAATCAAATTTTTATGAGATTGACATAATAGTTGAAAGCAGTTTGATGATAATCCTCCAATACCACTCAGAAAATCACACTGAAATAATGAAAATTGATTAAATGCATGATTTGATACTGTTCTTTAATTTAAAATTTTGATGATTCCAGAAGATACTTTAGTGATATTTAAAAATACAGCTTCCTCCTTAAATAAATTGAAACCTATTGCTATTAACACAATATTGGAAGAGATAATGCTCCCAAACTTCGAAAAACATCTGGATTTTGAAAAAATTGAAAATGGCCAATTTCGAGGAAAAAATCTTAATTTGTTAGATAAACAGAAATAAACAGTTAAAATATTGTTACCCACATCTGATATGAACTAAATGAGAAGCTAACAGTTTGTATATAAGAAGAAAATGGGAAAAAAACAAAATTTATTCATCTCGTTGAATTAGCTTTCTGTCTAAGTCACATGTGAATATATACTTTAATTTTTGGGTAAGAGAAAATTTCACATATATGTTATATATTCTTGTTGGTATGAACAAGGCGAAGCTTTTAAAAACAGTTTTAATGTTATACACACAATATTGGAAGAGAAATTGCCCAAAAGCTTAGAAAACAACTGAATTTTGAAAAAATTGAAAAGGGCCAATTTCGAGGAAAAAAATCTTTATTTGTTAGATAAACAGAAATAAACAGTTAAAATATAGTTACCCACAACTGATATGAACTAAAAGAGAAACTAGCAGTTTGTATATAAGAAGAAAATGGAAAAAAGTAAAATTTAGTCATCTCGTTGTATTAGATTTCTGTCAAAGTCACTTGTGAATAGATACTTTAATTTTTGGGCCAGAGAAAATTTCACATGTTATAAATTCTTGTTCGTATGAACACGGCAAAGCTTTTAAAAACAGTTTTAATGCTATACACACAATATTGGAAGAGAAATTGTCCAAAATCTCAAAAAAACATTTGAATTTTGAAAAAATTGAAAATGGCCAATTTCGAGGGAAAAATCTTAATTTATAAGAAATACAGAAATTAACAGTTATAATATTGTTACCCACAACTGATAGGCCCAGAAATCATCTGTATTTGACTGGTCGAGAAGGTTGAACTGTTGAAGACGGTGCGAGAGCTTTTGTTTACATTCAATCGGAGAGCACAAAATAGAAAAGATGGTACGAGAGCAATTGTTTACACTGACCAAAATTATCACCGATATTTATTATTTATGCGTGTGCAAACTTCTTTATACACAGAGCGTAATTAAATATTCTAGAATGAATATATTGTTTTGCACTGAGAATGATAAACATTCAATCATAGATTGCATGCATCTAACCTTCAAAAAAGCGTTATAATAATTTTATTCATTTACTAAACATACCGTAAGTAATAAAATTATTAAAGATAATTAAGAATAAAATAAATACTTACATTTTTTCCAAATGAAAGACGGTCAAATTCAGACTGTCAGGTCCCTAATTCTTCTTCTCTGTGGTCAGGTCGACGCTAGCAAATGGCATGGCAGCCATTGAAGTTGCAAATACTCTCGAACAACACATCACAGTGTTGCTGACCAATCAAATTCGACTATCAGTGCTTTCATGCAATTTTCAGCATTATCCGATATCGGAACGATATCTATATGCCGTGAATTTCATATTGGCAAATTTTCATCGGAAAATCTGCTCATAAATATATCATTTTCCTATCAAATTTACCAGAACGGAAACCGGTTCTCGGATATTGATCTAAACGATATGGTCTGGATCAGTTTACGATGAATTCGATGAAAGGCCAGGCAAAAAACGATGAGTTCATGCTACTAGGGCTATATGAAGCTAAAGCAGTTTTTTAAAAAAATGCATTTCAATTGTATTCTAGTCATATTTTTATAGAACTGCTTGTTTCTCAGCAGATGCGCCGTCACTGCTGATACATCACCATGGGTATTTTTTGAAGGTTCAAAAGGTGAACTATTTTTGCAAATACATGAATTAATGTATTATTTGACTATTTTTTAGATTTAATTATAGTTAACAAATACATTGTAATTTCCTGATGCCGCCCTCTAAATAACTTGAAATATGCATATTATTCCTAAAAATGTACAACGAAAGACCGGATAAACAAGCAGTGAGAGGCATGGAAAAGTGATCTAAGTCAATAAATTTGTCTTCTTATATCTCTGTAAGTTTTGTTGATAGAAGCGGTCAATTTTGTATGTGAATAGATGAATGTAAGAAAATCATTTACTAATTGACATTTTTGAACTACGGAGGCCACATAAAATTTAAATTTTGTAACTTTTTTATCATTCACCTTAGATGTCAAAGCATTTTCATCCAAATTCTCACTTTATTTGATGAAACTTTGTAATTGGAAGTACATGTCTAGGGTTAATATTTAAGGAAGTAAAAGTTTGTTCCACTTTTTTGGGACACCCTATATAGCACTAGTCAAGAAAGTCATAAAGAGGATCGTTAAAAAGTTGAAAGTTTACTCTAAACATTTAATCGTTCGATGATAAAACTTTAAACGAAACAACACGTAGGAAAAAAGGTTACTGGGGAACATAAGAACAAAATATGGATTGAGTGCGATCGGTTTCCTAAGAATATGAAACTTTATAAATGTGGTAAGGGCATATTAAAAATATAAAAAGTTGAATTAAATGAGGAAATAAAATATTTGCAATAATTTAGGCTTTTTATTAACAAGAAAAGCTGAATACGAATTCTTGAAAACTTTCATCCCATTAATAAATATCTTCGTAAATGCAAAATAAGATTATATTGCATTTTAATTATTTTCATAATTTTATTGTTTTTTGGTTGTTTTCTATGCTTTGTTGAATAATTCTACTTTCTAAAATTTAAAGATTACTGAAAATTCATTGAATGTATATCATTCATATATGAATTTATTATATATGCATATTTAAGTCGCATGGGGAACTAATATGTCGATTCCATAAACAGTCTATAAAAGGTTTTGCATCTCTGACTTCTACCATCACCTGCGTCATGGATATATATGTAACCAATGAGTTAAGAATAGAATAAATAGCTCTGGACTACGAATCGTATATTCCAATGAATTCAAGAGCGCTCAGGTCTTTCCCTGTTTCTATGTTGCAATTCCTATTGTAAAAATGGTAATTATTAGATTTTGCGATTAAAAAGATGAAAGCATTTTGTAAAATTGACATTAGCTGCATTAACATCTACTAACATACAAGCATCAAATTAAGCCGTCTTCAAAAAAGGGCAAGCAATTTGCTAGGGAAAATTAAAAGCCTTTTCAGTAAAGCAACTTTTCATGCTATTACTGTGCGAAATTTCTGAATCTTTCTTTAGAATTATGTTTCCAATTAAAAGGATTTCAGAAGATTAACTACACGAGACCAGAAAATCTTTAGAAACGTCTAATCCACTATAAATATAAACAGCATAAATAAGGTATCATCTGGTGAATTAATTTTAACACCTTAACCTCTTTTGATTTATAATTATTAACTTATTCTTAAAGAACAATTACTTATATTTATAAGATACGTTCTGGCAAACATTTCAGTAATTAATGAAAACAGACTCTGAAAAGGCTATTTGAAAAGTAGGATTAATTAGCATTTAGATTTGGATTAATTCTGAAACAGCGAAAAGCTGTTAATCAATATTTAGCTTCAGTAATAATCACTTATTTTCCACTGTTTTGTCTCCAATTTTTGAAATTCAAAATGTCTGCAATTTCAGTACATTTATATCGTTATAATTACTTTAAAACTGTTAAATTTCCCAAGGCTATTTATAATGACATTTTATAAGAAATAAATAGTGAAGTAAACAGTTTTATTTGCCTCCCTGAAGTATCTTCTCAATTTAGTCATACAATCCTTTAATATGAGGTATGTATCAGAAAGGTAGATGTTTTTCAGGGGATGTTCAAAAGCGAAATTTGTCATTCATTTTAACCTGCGAATGAAAATATATCCGTGCTGTTTCAGCATGAGTCAGTAATATCCATGTAAAAGAACAAGAAAAAACGAGCGAAACATCGTTTATTTCTTGAATAGATCATAACACTATTTTGAATGAATAATTAGTTTACTCACCCTTTGTGATATATTTAGGCCAAAATTTGAATTTCTTAAAATTAAACCCCAGATATCCTTATCATTCAATTCAGACAATATAAGAAGCATTAGTAATGTATCCTTACCTTTATTAAATTTTGAAAATGAATAAGTAGAATCAAAAATTATTTGATTTTTGAAAGAAAATGCAATGACACTTCCTGTTGAGAATTCCTGAGAATGCACCAAAGAGAAATGATTAAATATTTTTATTGAATTATGTTTTCAAAGCATATATAATCTTTAAAAAATTTTATCTGGGCAAATTAGTCACAAAAACATCATCTATCTAATGATTAATAATTTAAACGAAAATATTTCATTTTTCAGGTATTAAGTGAACATTATATTTAAGTTGAATCTTAAAGAGGAAAAAAGTAAATTTAAACAATATTACTGCCAAATCATTGAAACGAAAAAGATAAATAAGTTTAATGATTATTTCAGCCTATTCTTAGAAATTAAAAAAGTGTTGAAGAATTCTAAAAAAGTGGGTTATTTTGTTTTTTGTTTAATTTGACTTGATTCTTAAAATTCTTCTGCTTAAGGATGAGTTGACTCTGTGTCATTGTTGTTATTATAAGTTTTATATCAGTCTAATGAAAGCATAAGAATCATTCTAAAAATTCTTTCATGAAATTTCAGTAGATGCGGGGACATGCAGTGGTGTGAAAGTTAAATTAATATTTTTGTGATTCAATCTGGAATTATCTTTGTGGAAAAAAAAGATAATGAGGGACAATGTTTGTCACATGAACGAACAATCATATGATTCACGAGGAAGGAGAATTTGGAACTAACTGCGAATAACATCGATTACCTTACGATTAAGAAAATGGAATTCCTTAGAATTAAAAGAAGAAGATATTATTACAAAATTTTCAAAATATTAGTAATTATAAGTTTAAATTCAACTTGCAAATATATTTTGCAACTGTAAACGTTTTTTAGAAGTTATTACTTATTTCTTTCCTTCAAATGTAATTTATATACTTGTGAAAAGAGCTTATCCTACTCGTTATTTTTTGTTATAGTACGGGTGATGGGAGCAGGTTTACACACTTTTTAAACTTTTATTTTTCTATTTTAAGGCTTTAAAGAATTTCTCTCATTTCCATTATCAAGTAATTAGTTAGACTTTAAGGCATCTAGTGTATACTTTTAAGTACTTCAAATTATTATATTTTTGTAATTATACCATTTTCTTTACCATGATGTCACCTGTGTAAACTTGCCACATGACCGGGGCAAGTTTACACAATCCCTGGGGCACGTTTACACACCACCAAAAATGATTAAATAGAAGGCTTACAGTGATTAAAATACAATAAATTAAATACAAAGAAACCTAGTTTATTTCAAAAAGTACATAATAGATTATAAACAATTACGGTGAATCCTAGTAGTTTTCAAAATCACTCTCACAATTTATACAAACAAAATGTTTTGAATTGCCATTGGTAATACAATCCTCATAAGCCCACCTCTTACATTCGGTGCAGTGTACCCACTGTTCGCCAGATCTTGATTCTACGGATGGGTTCAAAAAAGAAATTCACAGACAATTTTCATCGCCATGTTCTTCATCAGAATCAACAGTTCAGTTTCGTGGTTTTTTGTGTCTTTTTAAGCTCAACATTTCCTAAATTTTCTTTCAGAACAAGGATTTTCTCATTTTTAAATTTTTTATCCACACTGTTTTTTTATTATTATAACGTGTTCTAGTGGAGTTTACTGACTGAGACATAGTAGTATGATGACTTGATGCTAATTTCCTCTTTATTGATTTCTCCTTCTCTATTTGTAAAGCATTTTTTGCAGGTGCATCTGTAAGAATAGATTTTTGCCTTTTTCCCTACCTCTGTTACTTCTTTTCCTTGGCCCTCCTTTTTGAAATGGCCTTATATCTCCAGGTGTTGGGAAGGATTTTGTAACGCATGTGCCATTTGTGCCAGTTCTAACAAAAAATGTCGATGGGTCAAGTTTACACACTGTGTAAACCGGCCCCAGGCGCTGTGTGTAAACTTGCCCCATCGCCATTTTTTGTTATAACTCAGCTTACAAGCTTTATTCATAATAAAAATAATCAACTAAATAGTTTAAAATAACCACAAAAGAACAACCTAAGAGGATAATCCATAATAAGTTACAATATTCTAATAGTATGAGCTCTATTGAAGCCAATAATTAAGGGTAAAAATTTACTAAACTGTTTAAGAATCAGAAAATGCTGTCAACTTTCAAGACTGATTCCAAACTGCTGTCAGTATTAATGGAGACCGAGACATTTCTTCTGAAACGACATGTGGCGCCCTCCGACCAATGGTATGTGAAATATAAACCTTGTGTAAACTTGCCCCTGTACCAAACTTCTCAAATGAATCTTTATCAAAATATTTCTGAAACTCGCAATAACATTTTTGTATTTAATTCTGAATAAAATTTTCTGACCTCTGGAACCTTTTTAAATCGTAGAGTTTTCTTGGTGTCTGATGCATTGATTTAAAAGTTTAAAGTTGTGCTCATCGGTGCTATTATGCAAGTTGTAAATAGATTAAAAGATATACTTAGCCCCTTAAAAGTTGTGCTATAATATTATGAGTGTAGTGACTGCTTATAATCATGTATTATAAATTTCTTTACTTGCATAGTAGTGATATCCATGATAACATTTAGCTTCAATGTTTGGACAGAAATTTGCAGGATCGGCAGTTTAGCGGTTTGTGTGCTATTTGAAAATCAGCAGTCAGATGAAACTTTAGACAAACGAAAGAAATCGTTTGACATTTCTGTTACCTAATGGTAGAAAATAGAGTAAGAAGGTGTACTTCTAATAATTTCTATATTAATAGGTACTGCGGACACTCCAATATCTTTTGTGTTTGCATATAATAGAAATTATTAATACAATGTAGAATATCCAGTATTCTTGCTTTTATTTATAAAGTTTTCATTTAAGACAAATAATATGTCAGAAATTGCAAGCATCTAGTTAAAACATAGGGTTTTGGGATTTTAGGTCTGGACTAAGAGATTTGAATTCAATAAATTACAGGAATTCACAGACATAGAGTCATTCGATGAAGAAACGCAATTTCCATAAATAGAATTCCAAAGATTTATAGAGTTAAGAGTAAAGACAATTACCATTACTGATAAAAATAAAAGTAAAAACTTATGGCATTTTCCTTCTTAAATATGTACATTTCAAGGCTTTGATAATTTTTAATTTGAATTGTTTGTTACCCTTAATCGAAAGAAAATTAATACATTTAAAAATGAAGCAAAAATAAATAATTTTTATATGCTGTTTAACAGAATGATCTGACTGCGAAACATTTCAATTATTAAATAAAATTTTATTTGCTCCTATTTAAAAATTTTACACTGTCTATGATGCGTATTCCCTCATTTTGAAAAGTTGGAAAGAAATATCTTCCAGACTAATCAATCTATCCTGAACTGCTCAACCAGATAGAAAGCGGTTAGGAACCTATAGAAATGTTTCAATGAACCACAGCGAAACGCACATTTAAACCACAACAAAGTGGTCGCAAAACAAGTAGCCTTGAAATCAACGTCCCGAATAGACATTCATTTATCTCGCTAATAGGCAATAAAAACAATTACCCAGTTGCTTGAAAAGAGTAAAAAGAGGAGAAAAAGATAGAAAAAAATGTCAAGGATACCAGCAATTCTCAAAGCGCCAATAAAAGAAACTAATTGCGATCGACGGTCTTCTAATAGTTCCGTCTCCTTTGAACTTTTACAATTTCCCCACAATTCCGTTAAAACTTCTCGAAGCAAATGTACAGGAATTTCAATAATTAGCTTAAAGTTATTACACAAGATTTCTCGCTGAATTCAATTTACTGTTTTTTCAGGCAACATCTCCCATTTCTCAGTCACTTGAATAATGAAATGTGTTTAAATTATTCTAAAAATAAAATTCTCTTATAGAATGAAAATACATTTTCATACAAACTGACAGTTGATTATACAAAATTTTGTATTGGACGTTTCTTTCTTTGTTTTAATACAATATAAGTTGAGTGGAAAACTTGAAACTCGACCTGAAGTTACAATGAATTACTTTGATTATCCATTAACCTTCCAGCAGGTGCGCTTACGCAAATTTTACGACATATCGTGCATCGTATAACACATATATATATCGTGTTATTTTACAAAAATAAATGCAGCTTTTATTTATGCTATCTGTATTCATTAGCCTAATAGTAAACAAAGATTTTATAGATAAAATTGCACTTAAATATAGAAAACAACGATATAAATATGTAATACGATACACAATTCAAGCATCTCTTGCAAACGCGTGCCCGCTGAAGGTTAAAAAATATGTTAAGAAATTCCCATGCATTTTTTAGAATAATCTTATAAGTAAACATTTAAATGTATTTTAGTGGTAATCTTTGCTTTGCTTATTCATATTTAATTGATATTGGTGTCCGTAGGACCCAAATTTCATTCTTGCTTTATACAGTGATTTGCTCTTATAATTACGTGATATTTTACAATAAACATATTATTAATTTCCTTTACAATTTATATTATAACATAAACTACCAAAAGTGGATAGTAAATTATGCTATTCTCTGTGAGATTTTATTAAAGGACACAAAAATGTTTTTGTTTATATTATTTCTTCAATGTTAGTTACATATCATAATTTGTGTATGTTTCTGCAGAAACTTTTATAATTTATGTGTCATTTCACAAATATAAAATATACATTTAATATATATAGAGAGAGAGAGAGAATTTTGATTTGCGAAACTCATAACACACGAATATTATATCTTCCAAACCATTTGAAAAATGACAGAATAGAAGAGAATTGCAAACAAGCGGCAGTTAAAAATGACAAATTATGACAGCAACCCATTTATCATTAGCAAAGATGAAGTATGGCAAAATTGTTGGTTGTGCAAAAATACGAAAAACTGAAAAATTTAAATATTTCATCACATGGGCATTTTTACGCTGTTGTTCTTTTTTCGGAAAGATTCAATTTTTTTCAGTGATTATATTAAATTAACCATTGGACTGCGCATTTTTTTAACATCTTTGTTAGAAAAGACATCCTAATGCGGATATTTATTGTTATTTCCATCCATAAAAAAGTAAAGGACAATGCGTATACTTAAGTGTGTCTAAGTAATTCTGCTTTTTAAAATTATTTGCCATTTTGAATTAATTGCATGTTTAAGTATCAAAAATCGTTCGATGCATGAGTCATTGTAAATGAAGGGATTTAGTGGTTATAATTATGTGATAAACACTATATCATAAGAATGCATTTTATAGGTTCTCTAGTACTAGCTGTGCCGATTTTAGACAATTATTCAAAATAACAAAAGGAAATTCACTTACTAGGTTAAAATCGTTTAGTAGTAAAGAATTCCAACGCAACTTAAAATATATAAAAAAAGAGGAAAAACTGGCGACTTGGCACAGCGATCTGAGAGATAAGAATTTTGGTGTCCGGCCATGGAAAAGGATTATGAAAGCCGAAGCTTCGTTCAATCGTACTTCTCAAATATCTATAATGATAACTAAAAGGGTTTTAAGACATTTCCAACTGATTTCAAGGATTAATACGAAATAAAATTCCCAATCTTCTCAACTTTCAAAAAAATTAACGGACGTTAACAAATTGATGTCCATATTTCTGTGAACAGAAGTAGTCTCAACTAGAAATTCGTATTATAGTAGATATTTTAAATCATCAGAGTAACTATGATGTATAATATTTGCAACTATGATGTATAATATTTGCAACAAAATTAAAATTAAAAAACAGCAACCGAAAGTAAAACGTTGCTTCCTAATAGTCAACCAGATATTTATTTCATTGAATCCTGCCACACAGCTCAACATTTATTTTTTAAAAAAGCCAGACTGATATCGTGTATAACAACACACAATAACGATATAAATATGAAAATAATGAAATATACGAAAGATTGAAATAAAATAAAATATGCACTCTTTCAACAATATTTACTTTGTTCCTTTTTTATGACTTCAAAAATCTTTTTTAAATTATTCAATACCAATTAAATGAGAACAAACTGATAATTAAAAATTGATTGTGAATGGTTTAAAGGAAATTACATGACAATCATTAGATTATTAATAGAATAAAGCCTCAAGAATCACGCATAAAAGCGTCTGGTATTAGATTTTATTTGCGGTATGTTTTCGAATTATATCATTCATTTATATAATGAAGCAAGGTTAAATAATTTTATTCACAAGAAAGACTTTTGTATCAACTGTTTGCTGAAATTGCTTTAATAAAACATAGGCAATTACAAGTAATACAAATTTCTTAAGCAAAAATTAAATAGCATTTTCTACCCTTCTCTTACATCAGAATCAGGGAAGATATTGATCAATAGTTATTATATTCGGTGAAATCATTTGTGATGAAACACATAAATAAGATTTTTTTTCAGCTCCTTCAAAGATTTGAAATGTGAAGACAATTTACGTTCATTTTATATTAGTGTGTGCCTAGTGAATTGATATGTATATAAAATGCAACAATGAAGAAAGCGATTGAACAGTGAAAAGTAGGGACTGCCCTTCTTTCCTTTTTCTCATATACTTCCACCAAAGCATGTCAGTTTTATCATGTGGAAAAAACTGATAGTTTACATTCTAAGCAACGAAACATTGAATATTGACATCAAGAAAATTACTCTATATATTTTTAAGGTGATGGTGGACTTTGAAATAAACAAAAAAATGACTAAAAATAAGAAATTTCCTTTTTAACACATTATATACAAAAATATATGCTTATAGGTGGATAAAACAGGATTTGTTGTTAATAAAAATGAACAATAAATGGGCTCAGAGGGGTAACTTGATTTTAAATTACTCGTTCTTAAAACGATGTTTTCTTTCGACTTAAATGTCATTGCGAATTAATTTTTGAGGAAATAAACTTACAATATGGATTTCTTTTATACACTTTAATATTTATGTCTATCCATTTTAGGTTTGAACTTCATTTAGATATCTAAAAGATAATCTTAGTTTAGAATGGCAGAATGTTCGAATGAAAATTCAGTAACCATGTATAAATTATTTCTTAAAGCTTACTTCTTAAAAGAATTACAAAATAATACATATTTTTATTACAAATATATATTATAAGTGATAATAAGTGTAGTGTTGGGATTCTCAAATCGCACTCGCCGGTGGAGGTCCCCGAGGGTCGGAGATTGTTTTGTTTTTGTTAATCAGTCGAGTTGCTAACTCGAAGCTAGAGGAACGTTTGCGTAAAGCGCCGGCGAGTGAGGCCGGGGATCCCTAACAAAAGTATAGCTGTAATATTGACGTGGCTGACCGCGCAGGGTCCCGGCGTATCTTTCTGTTTGTGTAGTTGCTGATCGCGAAGGGTCGCAACAATTAGTTTCTACGTGCTGTCATGTCCTATCCGTTATTCTAGTGTTTGTCTTGAATGTTATGTAAATAAATTGTTGTCTTCTATCACATCTCTGGTAATCCATTTAAAAGAACCAACAACACCATAGAAAAAGGGCCACGATTTGTCACAATAAGAAAAAAAATAAGTGAAAAAATTAAAACGCCTTGAGCATTTTAAGTTTTAAACTAAAATTTTTAATTTAAAAAATGTGTTAGCTTAATTTTTAAAAGATATTTGATATAAATGCATTCTATTGAATATGTATATAATCTTTCATAACTCTAAGTCAATTTTTTTCAACTGAACTCAATAGAGGTCACTATTTCAATAAATGCAGCCTCTTTCTGTGTGACTGCCGCTGCAGTTTTTTAATCTTTAAAATATAATTTTCATATAATTATCGGATGGATGTCAGATATGCACATCCATTTGATAACTAGTAATCCACTTCGTAATAAAATAAAGCGATCACCGAAATTCATGTTACCACATGATATCCTAGAATTTACTCAAGGGACCCCCGATTTTTTTTTAAGACAGGTGAATGAGATATTTTAAATCCGACAAAATTATTTTAAAATACATTATTCAAAAACTGGTCATAAAAAATTACCTTCCTTAAATAATTGTGGCTAAACTAAGGTTTTATCGTATCCATGACGTATTTTAGCATAGATTTCTAAAGAAGTTCATCGAACTTATGTTTTCCTATATTACCCTAAAAATAACTTTTCAATAAATAGAAAATGTTATTATACTTAGCCGTAGATAAAACTATTGTATTTAAGGTCCGAAAGAGTTCATCTATAACTTTCATATTACAAGTGCGCAAAATCGCTTAGAGACATCTCAAGACATGGTGTTTGGCGAGAATCATTGAAATGCTTTCACCATTTTCAAGTCACTGGAATATAAGCTCTGTAACTCCATCCTCCATCCATCATCCATATAATTACCTACTTCCATGTTTCCTCTCTAGCAATCATGACCGCAGTGGTCTAGAGGCATAGTCTCGGTTACATCATCGGAAGGCCACGGGTTCGAGACCCTGCCCGACGGATGATCCACCACGTACGCAATCTTATTGCATCCATCAAAAGCCTAATCCTGGAATGGAGTGGAAATTTTGCGAAGGAGCTGCTGCTTCAGGTGTTATCTCCTCATGGTTTAGTGTTGCGAAGCAAACAAGACAATAATAAATTTAACTACACCAAGCCACAGTAGCAGTCAATCAATGCATTACGTTTCAGTTAGCTCAATAGGAGAAGAGAGTGAAATTATGTATAGAGCGGTGAAAGATTTACACAAAATTGGACCCCAGTGGGAGAAAACCATAAAGATTTGGCAGGAGTCAGTTGTTCAGTTTCAGTCCCAGTACAGGAAGAAAAATAATTCTGGTACAAATCTCTACCATCCGTAAATAAAACTAATATTAACAGAAATAAATTACAGTGGAATCTCGCTTAACAAACACACCTCATAGCGAGTAATTTCCATGACTCGCTTGACGAGGAGAGAAGTCTGTAGTTAACGAGATTGTGTCTTTGCCAGGATAATAGAACTGGAGGTGGATAACAATAATATAGATAAGATTGTGGAAGAGCAAAGCTAACAGCTGACCACTGAAGATCTCATGGTGTTGTATTCTTGTTTCACAGTAAGAAGTTGTGGAGGAGACTTTGTCAGATGAGGAGAAGATAACAGCAAAACAAAACTCTTCTGGAGCAATAAGAGAAAGGCTGAAATCAAGGAAAACTGTTTCATCGTACATTGAGAAGCATTAACCTAATAAGGCAGGGTCTGTGCGTGCTACAAATTTATTTAATGATTATACTGTGCCTCATTTTGGCCACATTTTGAAATTTTTAAGTTTTTTAGCAAAAACATATGTCTCTAAACAGCTTTCAACTAAAAAAGAATTTGGTATGTTTCATAAATGATAAACTAATTATTTAGATCTTCTTTTTTCTACAAATCGAATTCGCATTCCAGGTCGGTTCATTCAGCGACAGAAGAAAAGCCAAGGATTATTCACGCTCCTTAGCAATGCTATATATAATTTTCTTTGAATAAACGTTATTCATAATTTTTTTAAATATATTTTTCGGCATAGAACTCATTATCGTATTTTACATTAATTTATATGGAAAAAATTGTTTCCCTTAACGAGTAAGATTCTGTAACGAATTTTGCTCGTTAAACGAGGTTCCACTGTACTTACATTTTTGTTAATATATTCAAGATATTATAAAAATGCTTTTTCTTGTTTTTAAACCTAAGAAAATATTACTTCTACTAAATAATGAGGATGAAAATCTTCAGGATTATCAGGGTTGGGTTTTTTTTGTAATATTCAGTAGCAAGTATGCATCTAGTAAGAAAATCTTTATTCCCTACTAATTGGTCCTAGAGGAACAAATGAAAAAGATATAACTGTATCTTACCTTCGAAATGTTATTTTTTATATATACTTGGCGTAGAACTGAAACAAATGTTGGTTTTATTCATATAATGCATGCTAATTAGTATGCGGAAAATAACTTAAGAAAAATTATATAATGAAGGAAAAGTATATTTTATAATACATTTCTTTTATATTTAGATAGTCCATTGTCTATTAAAATATATATTCTTCATAGATAAATGGTTTTCATATCAATTTCCGTTCATGTGAATTTATTTACTGAGAAATCCATGCAAACGAACGAAACATAAAGGAAATTTTTATTATGCATGCTAAATTAATTTCTTCCGTTACTGGTCAACCTCTTATCTTTGAAAAAATTATCTCTTATAACTAGTGAACTTCATTTTATCATTTTAAGCATTTCAGCTCCTAAGCATAATGATATAGATATTTTTTTACATTCTTGTACAACATATTTTCTTATTTATTTATTTAATGTCCTCATTAGTTTGCAATTTTGAATCTTTGTTTCCATCCTTAAACCTCTGCTTTGGAACCGCCATTGGTTTCGCAGTTTTATAGAAAAATGTGAGCATAAATTTAGCTATCGATGCATCGATTTTTTTTATGAATTGGGAATATGAAATATATTACTACAAAAATATTACTAGAGAAAAATATGAAATACATTATCAGAGAAATACATTAAGAAGAAAATAAAGAATTCAATATTAGAGAAATAAAACAAAGAAAATACTCAATTCATTCTTTTCTAGGGAAACGCATTACAAAGAAAATATATAATACGTTGCTAGAAAAGGAAATGTACAAGTAAAATATGAAGTACAATGCTAAAGAAGTTTGCAAATTACATTAGATTAATACAATTTGGATCCTGTATCGCCAAAGGATTGCCCTTCCTGGATATAACTAATTTATCTCCCATCTAATAAATCAGAAAACAGTTTTACTTTCCTATCCTACTGCATCACACATTAAATGAAAAAAACCCTAGCTAATTAAGAATAATAAGAACAGTAACATCTGCACATGGCGGAAGGGAACGAAAGATTACCATTGTATGAGGATATTGCATAATATTCCATTTACCCAGTAAGATAAAGAGTTCGGAGAAAAAATTTCAGGTTAGTATTTTTCATCTGATTTCTTGAAAATACTTTATAAATGTTATTTTTTACGTAAATATACAAAGAGAATTTTTTCCCCCAGAAATTGATTGTGGGAATTGATACAAATTGATTATGGGATTAAAATAGTCTATAAATAGAAATGAAGGCACATAAATAGATTTGCTTACAAACCTTGCTTCGCTTATCAAACTTTAAAAAAGCATTTAATGCAATATTTAGGAAGAAATAAATGTTTATTAGCGTGTAATTGATTTAATACATAATCACATTGCCAGCCTTGTTTTAGTTGAATGAATGATGACGTTATAAATGTTCTAAATTTTTGTTTTTATTAGTTACTAGCAGTTGCCGTGTATCATGAATGTGAACGAAATGAAAAAGAAAAAGCTCACAATGACATAAAATAAAGTTTTCGATACCTCATTAAAACATTTCTATCTTTGTCTAGTCCTTACCCTTGAAAATATAATAGATATTTCCATTTAATAAAAAGTAATAAGGCACTGGCAAGTGGTAGCGTGAAGGGGGCAAAAAACATTATGGTTGAGGACATTTCAATGTATTTTATATTTTGATGCTGAAAACTCATGACATTTTCTGTATTATTTATCATTGTCGTGATTTTACTTTGAGATTACTTAATTTTAGTATAACGAAATGAACTTAAATTTTATAAAGATCATACTTTTACATCGTCATTATATTCATTCTTTGAGGTACATAACACCACAGCATACCCCCGAACTCTGAGCCAGGACGGCTCCCTGTCGGTTGGTTGGGTATGCGTGAAACTCTACTGCAAAAGCCAGAGAAAAAAATAACAATACAACTTCTATATGAATATACAAAAAACAGAACATTTGGAACAAAAGAATATAATATTTTTTAAGTTAAGTCTTTCAGGTCGTTGTGCTGCTGAATTAGATAGGGTCGAGCCTTATGTATGGAAGAAGAGAGAATATGAGTACATAGGGTTAATTGAGTCTGGGGCTAGTTGTTGTCACCATCTTTTGGAAATAAGAGTGTTTCGTTTTCCGCGATGATTTTTGCCCTAGAATTGTTGTTGTTCATAACTCTTTTCCACCAAAGTGGTTCTAGGTCAGCTGACGGTTTTGTTAGGTGGTATGATGTTGTAAACAGGCAACTTGTAGCATAGTGTTAGGGGTTTCCCAGGTTTCCGCAGCCACAGGAATCGCTGCTTCTGATGTTGAATCTTTTAAGATATGCTGGAAATGGGCCGTGGCCCGTGACGAACATTATTTCTGGCCTTTGCCATGGAGTAGGAGTTGTCTTGACTTTTGGCAAAACGTTATGAACGTTCCTGCCTGTTTCTCCAGTGTCCCATTCTTTTTGCCAGCGGATGATGGACTCTTTTTGCAGCAGACTCTTGATATGGTTTCTGGGCGCTGGGATGAATGTGGGGATTCCCTCCTGTGTTGCCTTCTTGGCTAGTACGTCCGCGCTTCATTACCGCTGTATCCGACGTGAGCTTTAATCCATCGAAATTTAATGTTTGTTGATTTTAGTAATATTTCCTGTGTTTGTTGAGCAATAGGGCTCTTGGTGTCAATTGAAGCAATTGAATGGAGGCTCGACTCGCTGTCTGACCATACCTCTCTCTGTTGGTTGGTCTTGCTTGCCCAAAGACAAGCCTCCTGTATAGCAAGAAGCTCTGCTTGAAAGACTGTGTTGAAGGGACTAAGTTGCGCCATCCATTCTTCCATGACACAGAAGGCGCTTCCTGTTTTGTCTTCTATCTTTGAACCGTCCTTGTAAATATTGAGACCGGGTACTGGAAGGAATTGCTTTTTTAGAGATATTTTGTCTTCTAGTTGAAAAATTGCTGGGTGGAATTTGGTGGTTGTTGTGCCGTCCTCATAGTTATTGGGGTTGAAGTTGATGTTGTTGTAATCTTTGAGGTACAGTACGCATAATGTTCATTTTTAATCATGCAAAAAATAATATCTGTAAAATATGCTTTATTTCAGTATTGGCATTTCAATTTTCACGATTTCAATATCCATATAAAATAATTGCACATTTTAAATGCAAACATATTTTATTTCGAAATTATTCCCTAACTATATCTCCCCCCAACAATATCATACATGTCAGAACGTTCCAGCACAGCTTAATTTACGACTAAACCATAGCATTTAACTAAATGATTCCAATTATTCCTAGCGAAACATACTAAAAAGTAAGAGAGGAATCATGGCTGACGTCATTAATCATTTACCCGATCTCATTTTTTTTTCGAAAGATGGCGCAGACGTAGCTAGGGAGAAACTGGCCGTTTTTGAATGGTTCTTCATTTGAAAAACAGTCTTGACCCTATCAAGAAAATATTATTACAAATGAACGTACAAAGGTATTTTAACCATTTTTCTTTTAAATAAGAAAAATATTTTCCACTTATGTCCTCAAAATATTTCAAAAAGATAACAAAATTAGAACGTCGAATGGAGTAATTTGAGTTTAATTCGTAAAATTTTACACGGAAACTGACTGTTTTTTAAAACAATTCTCAAAATTCAGGAAATTACGTTAGATTTTCTAAAAAAAACGTCATTACCCAGCTAAAAAAAATCTGCAGAAAAAAAGATTTTTTGGAGACAGAAAAAATCTGCATTTCTTCTTCAATTTAATCTGCATAAAATCTGCAAAAAAATTTCTTATTATATTTTTCTCTAAATATTCTGCAGATTTTATAAGACAACAAAATATCTGCATTTTTTCTGCAATTTAATCTGCATAAAATCTACAAAAAATTTATTTATATTTTTTTCTTTAAATATCCTGTAGATTTTGTAAGACTTTGCATTTTGTCTCTAATTCAATTTGCATTTATTTAGCATATTTTCACAAAATCATTGAACTCGACCAATATCTGTTGATTTTTTGAAGATTTAACTGCATTTTCATAATATCTGCATTTCTCTAAATACATATTCTCTAATATTGCAGCTCTATTTTCCAATGTATATATAACAAAATTAGAATATAATTATCATTATTGTTTAATTCTACAGCAGACAGGAGTTTCAAAAATTTTCCAATGGAAAATTGTCTTAGGACTAAGTTTTTTAAATATGCCACTGAAAAAATGAATTCTAAATTAATCTTTAAAATAAATATTTGAGGTTTTACCATCTTAAACTTTTACCCCATAATGGAATTAATTTCCAGTTAGTTTTCCAACTGTCTTTCTGACTAGCTATTTTCCTCGAAAAAGAAAGGAAAAGTGGAGCTTTCGCCCTTTGGATGGAGAGAAGGCTTCCCAGAAATATAGAAGGTGAAAATGAATTTATTGAAATTGAGAATCTAAATTATTGAACAAAAATATTACTAATATCATCTGTTACACATCTCTACGACTTTTGAAACAAATATTCTGACCTTGGTTGATTTTTACACCACTAGATGGCGCCACGAGAGCCATGGTGACGCTATAACTTAAATAGATTAATTTATCCCCCCCTTGCGTATGCCGACGTGACCTTGTGGTTAGGGCACCTGCATGTAGCGCGCCTGCTTACAGGAGCTCGGGCTCAAATCCCAGACAAGAGCTTGAAGTTTCGTCACATTCCAAATCGTTTAAGTAAGTTTATTCACAAATTAAATTAATAATTAAACCTTGACTGTGGAAAAATCTGCAGGTATTTGGAACAGGTATTTTTTTCTGCAGAAAATCTGAAGGTATTTAACATAGTTTTCTTCAGATATTCTGCATTTTTTTCCTGCAGAAAATCTGAAGAAAACATGTTCCAAATACCTTCAGATTTTCTGCGGATTTTTTTTAGCTGGGTAGAACGAAAATTGTCTGCTCTATCCGATGAAGTATCGATTGTTTTTCTACGATCATTATTTCTCATGTATCGGCAAAAAACGTGCGAAAAATCACAAAAACGACACAAAACTTTAAATAAAAAATTTTCTAGATTAAATTTTAATATTCGGGCTTCGAGATGCATTGAATCACCCTTACGACTACCGGTGTGCGAAATTTCATAGCTGTAAGTTCGATAGATTCTTCTAAACATAGCACACACACACACACATCTCCTTTTATAAGTATAAATGAGTGTACTCTATTATAACGGAACTACTTAAGTTAATATAATCAATGAAGTACATAAATCTAATTTTTTCTAAACAAACTAGTTTTGAGTCAATGAACAATCCGACTTAGACGGTTACTAATTTGAGTTTGAGATTCAAAGTCTTAAGATTAATAAAGTAGCTAAGATTTTATGTGAACTACTCAAATTTCCCCAAACTACGGCAATCAAGATGTTGATTAAGTCCTATATTTAGAACGAAATGGTTCGGAACTCGCGCATTTTGGATGCCTACGTTTCTCTAATTCATACCCTTTCAGCAGGAATATTCAATCTTTTTCATTTCTTAGATATTGAACTAAATCAAACATCACAAATATCTCATTCTCTATAATCATTACGTTGTTTACAACTATGTTAAATTACGAAATTCGGACTACATATTATTCATTGTAGAATCGTTTGGCATAACAATCCTTTCATGTATTCTAAGTATAGTAGGTAACATCATGTAAATTAGAATCTTTATTCTGAGTAACATGTTTTAGATGAAACTTTAGTAGTTTTATTATTTTGATGCGTATGTTATGAATTTTGTATACTGTCTTAAACTTTAATACTTATCAGTATTTTGATGTATTTAATTTTAATATTTTGATTTATATGAAATTTTATTACTTATAATAATTTTGACTCCATGATATCTTATGTGAAGAAAACAATTGAGGAAATTTATATGTTTTAGTTTCAAGACTTTTCCATATTGCTTGGATAATGATGGCGACATCTGAATGTGTGCATGCGATTCGTGTTGAAAAATCAGTCGTATAGAAATTAATATTAAAAAAAGAATGATGTCAAAATTTTTTAAAGATCTGAAGTTTTATGTAGAATATAAAATTCATAATAAACGCTTCAAAATCATGCTAAAAGTACTGAAGTTTCAAGAATAACATGATACTCGGAATAAAGAATCGGATTAACATTCTGCTATATACTATACTTAGGATTATTTTAAATTCATTTTGTAACTCAAAACAGGACTTGCTTTCTTAATATTAATTTTAAAATTACCGTGTTTTTCATCATTATTATTATATTACACGAACATACATGTGGCGTGAACCAGTTGGCATCAAGCATTAACCAAGAATGACCGCGCTTCTTGTAATGAGTGGGGGTGCTTAGGAAAGGTACGTTCATTTCCCTGTAAGACTTCAACCGAGGCTGAGTTAGTTTGAATAAATCGTCGTTTAACAAGCAACACCACCTATCTCAATTTTTTGAAATTTCAAAGAGGAAGATTCAAATGAATTTTTCGCAACCAATAATGAATATTTCTGAATTTTTTTCAGATCTACTATGAACATGAGAACACATATTCCAACCAGACGTGAAAAAAATTGCGAAAAATTCATTTGAATCTTCCTCTTTGAAATTTCAAAAAAATGACAAAGGTGGTGTTGCTTGTTAAGCGACGAAATACTGAAACATTACTTTTTGAGGCAAAGAATTACGCTGAAAGTTATTTTAGCCTCTTCACACTAGAGACCCACATGGAGTTATAAATTTCATAATCTCCGTGACAATTCATTCTAAAAAAAATTTTCAATTTATATTATTACTTTGTTTATTTACTTATTTTGAAAAAAAACTAGAATCTCCTATGGGAGATATTTTGATTGGGCTGTATTAAATGACAAATTTGAGTCTATTTTATGTATTTAATGTTATTTTATAATCTAGAAGTACTTCAATTAATGTGGAGAAAATTTTATTAAGTGCTGTTTAATGTCTCCCAGAGGCGACGCCGGGACTGAGAACAGTGGTGTAGTCGTAACTTACGCTGTGCCGGAACTCTCTGATTTGACTGATCCTGTTAAAGGGGGTCATGAATGAATATAATGAAAATTGAAAGAATAAAACATGATTATAATGACAATGTTAAAGAATAATTTTTTAAAAAATTTTTAATAATTTCAAGCTGTTCTAAAATTAGACAATCTCAACGTAAAATCATGACATGAGTAAGTAATATTGAAAATATGACGGGTTTTCGTAATCAAAATATATACATTTAAATGTCTGAAACCTTAATATTTTGACTCCTTCCCGCCGTCACTTGACCGTGGCTTATTTCATTCATTAATTTGAAATATCAATCATATTTTTGGGAATAAAGATTAGACACAGATCTGTTTTGAGGAAAAGTCGTACATTTTTCTTCTTTAATTCTCACTAAAAATAGAATATGAATAAAAATAAGAAGTGATGGTTCTGCTGTATTTCGACTCAGCTACAACGTTGGCAGAAGAGGTTAAACACTACAAATGTAAATCGGTAATTTTTGTTCCTCTAAGGCAGGAGATCATATTTTTCAAGTGATGAGACGCTTCTTTTCAAACGGTATGGCTTGCTTTGACCTGGTAACTTGTGGAGGAACGAAGGTCGCAGGTTCGTTCTGATTCCTCTGTGTGGGTCCATCTGGTACCCCTTGAATCTACCGTTAGACCGAACATTCAAGAGATTTCACTCCACGACAAAACCAGTTGTCAATGCGAAGAACTAATGAGAATTGGAACGTCATGGTCGAAAGTTTGGATATCTAACGAGTATGAATATCCAATCGCACCATTTGGGCTGTTCGGTCATAAATTCTGAAATACGACAGGTGAATATATGTGGATTTCCGTTTAATAAACAAAATGCCCACGGAAGGGTTACCTATAAGGGGTAAGTAGTTCGAGTTTATGTCTAGGGGGTTTAAGGGTTTTTACTACATTAAATTTAGAAAAAAATATTACATAGAATAAATGAGTAGACTTCAAGTTGAATACAAAAACATTTATTAAAGTACTATAGGGAGAATTTACAGGGGGGAAAGATATACACACCAAAGTTTATGAGAGTGTTGAGAATTTACATGAAGTCATATTTACTAAGTGAGCTAGATTAAAGAGGGATAGATGTTACGGGTTAAGAATACTGCGGTATTAAGATTAGAGATTAGAGATCCATAAAGAAAATTAGACGGGTCATAGTTACTTACAACCGTGAGATCGGGCGGCTCAACTGCGCCAAGACTCACAACAGAGGAATTTAGAGAGATTTTGACATTTCGGCTGCCTGCGGTGCTGCTGTTCTCAGCGTGCAATCTGGTTTTATTAGGAATAAAGAGGGTGCTGCTCATAGTTCGTACATAGAAGAACTGTGGTTCCATCTAACGCCAAACAAATTAATTAATCTAGCTCTTACATTTTTCTTTATACAGTAATTAAATTATTCTCGACGGGTAATATCCTACATATGTGGGGGAGAGATGGAGTCTCTCTCTCTCTCTAGAGGCAATAGGAGCAGGTAGAACTCGCGTTTTCAAAGCGGCGGGAAATAGGGAATGGGAGTGACCAGTAGCAGATGGCTTTGGGGTTTGCATGGCGTGGCCGCAAATGTCCTACCTAAAGGAATGGGCTGAAAAATGGAATCGTGTGAAGGGCGACCACGCCATTGGAGTGGAGTGGAGTGATCGTGAATAACAGGCTTTATGGAACAATGTCCTTACGTTGATATTAGGGAGGAGAGAGCTCCCATAATCACGTCACCTGATTATGGTTCGAAATTAACTATCTAAATTGAATTTAAATTATATAACTAAAATGAGCTAAACTCCGGTCACTCGCATTATTTTGCCACAAAATTTCACGATTACTAGATAATGAAGTATGATCTCAAACAGATGAATAAACTTGATGCTCGTAATGAATGGCAATAAATGCAACTATTTACTTTACCTATCTATGCGCATCGATAGATAGGTTTCGATGAATAAACGTAAGATTGTAACTTTTTACTTTTGTGAATTGACAAATATATTGATGAAATTACAAAAGTTTTTATTTTCAGAGCACATTTTAATTTATTTTCATAAAAATCCGATTTTTTTATAATTTTATACATTTTTAATCCAAAACTTGCTAAATAAAGTTGCCTTTTCTCATTCTTAAGCGAAACAAAGTAATGAGGGATGAGAAACCTTTAAAATAATCTCTGCTTAATATACTTAAATTAAATCTTTAAGTACCTACGCAATGTAAGGAAATAAATGAAAGAAATGTTTCAGATTAGTATTTATTGCTGTTATAGGGAAATCTTAAATTTTGTCATAAATAATCGGCTTTATTCGAAGTTGACATTTTTTCTTCAGCGAATAACATGCAGTCATTAGATTGTCTTTCGATTTTATTATATGAAATAGGTTACTTAATGTTAAAATACGCTATTTTTTTAAATAATATTATTTCTACAAACTTATATTTAACATGCTTCATATTAGTAAAGGTCGAGTTGTGCAATCGTTTTTGAACTCACTTCCTGATGTGCTAGTAGAAACTTGCATTATTCAATTATTGTTTTTTGGTCTTGTTCCTGAAAACTGTCAATTAAATCAAATAAAAATATACATAAATGTATTTGCGAGCTTTCTTACTTAGTATTTCTTAGTTTAATTGAAAACGTAAGTCATGCGTATCGACGAGACTTCGACAAACCAACTTTGATAATTCTTTATCCAAGTCTTTTGAACTTTTTTCGTATAAATTAGAATCAGAAAGATTTATCTTCTAATATTACGAAAAATAAATCACTAAGTAACAATCCATAATTCATTTTGTTACACTCAGCGTAAAAATAATGTTTTTTTTTTCCTCCTTTACATGCGCGTTTGACTTATAAGAGTTATTTTGCGTTGTCCAGGCGGAAATTTTTAGCTGCAGTTTTATTATTTTGTTTTAATCTTAAATTATTCAAATAAACTGATTAAAATATCAATTTTTATTTACTTCTCTGAGAGGAATTACAGCTAAAAGCTCGGTATCATAATAAAAGAATTATAATTAAAGCAAGTCATTCTGAAATATAAAATATCAGTTAAGACGACAAGAGTTTTGAAAATGGAAATTTCATGTGCTCGATAATTCCCATTCAGAGTTTCATTCATAAAACATGGCAACGAACAAAATAACGTTTTTCACTAAATTTACCTGATATAAACAAAAGTTACTGAATATTATTATATTTATTTGAAAGGAGGTAATATCGACAAAAAGAAAATTTAAATTTACCAAACTCGGTGTAGATTTAATTGTTTTTAATGCAAAATTGTAATCCGTAATCATATAAAGTTAGCGAGCTGCTTTAAAGCATAATATTTTCCAAATTCTCTTCTGAAAACTAAACAGCCTTAATAAATAAATGAGATTTGAATTACTTCATTAAACGAGGAGTAGTAGGATCTGAAATTTCCCATTGTATTATTTGCATTGCTCTTTTAAAACAGTGCACAAATCAAATTACAAATTAGAAAATTTCTCAATTTAAGCACTTGGAAAATAAATACCTCGAGCTAACTTCGAATTTATTTAATTCAGTTTAATGTGTTATAATCTTAAATTACTCATGGTAAACAACGTTTATCCACCCTTTTCAGTAATCATCAAATGGTAAATATATCTGATTTCAGATTCCTTTTAAATTTTTGATGAAGCCCTATGGCTTCCAAACAGACAGAACGAACTAAAGTAAGTCTTTTGTGCTCACAAATAAAAATCTGTAATTAAGGATTTTGAGAAGTTCTAACATAATCTAATAAATTGTCAATAGTTTCTCAGGAAAAGTTAAGGGCTGTAGAAAGACTAATTAGTTAAAAATGAAATCAATTTCCAGTTCTTCACAGGTGAGATTTCTTAATTAATTAAGTATTTTAATGATATACTGAAGATTATCTGGAGGCTCTAAAAGTTGTAAGTCAGTGTTGTGTGATTTCAATTATTCTCAAAGAATGTTCTCATATATTCCAGAAATCAACTGAAAATATGCCGGTAAAACGCTTGTTTTATTTTAAAGGTCTCTCGGATGAGTATTCCGGCAAAACATTTCAAATTAAAAATATTGGCGAGAAGCCAGATACAAAGCATATTTGAAAAGATTTTACTACTATGGAATTTGAACATGATTTATTTCCTCGGTGAGAGTTTAACTGCAAAAATTTCGTTTGTAACAACACAGACTAGTCCATGTTTCCAAATATTGATTCTTAAATAAGATATTTGAGTTCCTACAGGGAACAAACAATTTAAACTGAAACAAAATCAGCACAGTTTCTAAAAAGTATTACGGAAAGTAAATATATCTCTCAGAGCTCCAAGTCCTGATATGAATGTATCGAAGTACGTTGGAGAGGGGGATGAATCTTTCACGTAGGATTTTGTGAAAAATTAATCCTCCGGAGTAAAAAGAGTTCTACATAGAATATTTCGTTCCGTTAAATTTATCAGTTTTACTTCTTCCCTACTTTTCTGCTTCTTATACTTTGCTGAAGAACTTTAAAAGAAATATAAAATATTATTGAAATATTTAAAGGGAAAGTAAAGACTATATTTAAAATGAAATAGGGAAATAGTGAAGATTTCTTAATAATGCAGATTTTTCTTTCATTGGATTGTATTGTTTATCTAAGAAATCAAGAAGTTGTATTACTTCATAATGAGCTAAATTATTTTTTGCCCGCAATCAAATATATTTAAGAATGCAATATACCATGCATAAATATTTATGAATGGGATATATGCAACGTAAATCCTTGTGCATCGCTATCAGATATTTTTGGTATGGGTATTAAGTACTCGGAAGAGCCAGGTAAAGCATTGGTAATGGCCTTTGGGAACTTTTTCAGAACCCAGCTTTAACCGAATCTTTAGATATCATATTACAAAAGTATTTGATTCATGCTCATTATATAAAGCAGATGCAGGAATTTACTAAAGAACGAAAAAGAAATTACATTAAAAATTCATTTTCATGATAAAAATTATTTAACAGAGGATATTATACAAATGGTTTTATGAAGAATTTAAATTCTATTTCCATATCCGATCCTGTTAAAACCCTAATTTATTTAAAGAATACATTACAATAATTTTCTATTAAATTATGTTTAAATCATCAAGATTAAGAGAACTGTGAAGTAAATTTAAATTCTGAATTCTTTTTATTTTATTTTTTTAGAATAAAATAAAAAAATTGTAAAAAGTCATATTTAAAAACTTTTTTATAATTACTAAAAGATATTTAAACTATGGCAAAATATATAAAAATAAAGATTTCTTTCTAATTCTTTGATTTACCTCAAAAAAGAATCAAAGGAAAGAATTCAAACAGTTTCAAAATGACGACATTTTGACTTCGAAATCTGTCTTACGGGCGGTATATGAGCGTTGAAATTTGTTTGCAGTTTGGGAATACCTACCAAGATAGCAAAGGTTGCGGAAAGGTTGCTATTTCACTTTCCGTAGGCTGTCCGCGAAAGCATTTCCGCGCAAACCCTTTCGAAAACCATTGCCGCAAGGTTTATTTAGGAAAGCTTTTTATGAGCCACTTGCCCCATCGCATGTAGCACCGTTCGGTATACTGGTTAGTGCGCTTGCCAAACTCTATGAAAGCGGGTTCGATCCCCGGCTCGGAGGAATTTGACGTTTTGTCACAATCTACAACGAAATCATACAAGTATGTTCAAATAAAAATTAGATTAATCAAATGAATTGAAATTAATAATTAAGCTTTGATTAATTAAGATTCATCATTGATGTAATTAATTGACATTCCAGATAACTCGAAGTTGGACTAAGATGACATCAGAAAAGGGGGTTGTGGACCCTGCTGTAGGAGTACGACTTTGAAGAGAATACTGAAAAAAAGGGGTGTTGGACCCTTCTGTATGAGTAAGGTTTCGGAGGGGGAAGAAGGGTTCTATTTTGTCCGCCGAAGGAGTGTTCTTAACCTTTTGAAAGGCCTGAAACAAGCTTGTAATAAAAGCTTGGGGAAATCTTACTGAAAACCTTGTTCCTTGTTGACGAGCGAATCTTTCCGCTACCTTTGTCGAAAGGTTCAACTCTTGTTATGGAAACCTTTGTGACTACCCTTTACCCTTGCCCACGATAAGGTTTCCAAAACCTTTTATATAAGCTTTCTTTGCTATCTGTGTATTGGCATTCTAAACAAGGCAAAAAAGAAATAATGGAAAGCATTTGGTTTAGCTTCGGAAGTGAAATGTAATTGTTCTATAAATATGAATCTGGGCGTTAACGGGATAAACAGAGTGCATATCTTTGAAATTCGTTTTTCTTTCGTTATACATTCAAAAATATCCTTGGTTTTCGTTGTGTTATCGATTTGTAGATCTAAGTGCAGAATGTTCGAAAACAAATAAAAACAGGGCGTTTTATGATTTAAACTTAAAGATAAATCTTGGTCATTATTTTAAGACAATTCTAGGAATTTACTGTCCCAATAACACATCGATTAATACCTGCAAACGAGAGAGTCCACTGAAGCTTTGAAATTCATAAATTTTCTTTGTTGTTTCAAGAGAAAGAATCTGCAACCAGTAAGATTCCGTCGATAACTAAAGAGGGGTATTTGAAAGAAAACCGATAAAGGGAAATTGTTTATCCAAACCATTATATTGTTGAATTTTCGATATTAATTTATTTCTTGAAAATTGTATCAACAGTTTAAGAGCAATGTGTTTTTTCTCAAATGTTTTGATCTGTCAAATGCAAAGTATTTGCCTGAATAATATACATTTTAGAGGGAAATAAGACAGCAAGATTTCAGCATATTTTGACAGAGATTTGGAGAGTGATTTTTTCTGGCTCGATTACTTCACGATTGAAGTGGTAATAATTTTTTATTACTTCAAAGCATTCGTCGATTGAAGAAAGTTTTACATTTAACTCTTTAGCGATGGAGTAAGGTTTTCCTTGAGTTTTTCAGCAGAGAATTTACACTTTTACAGATACAGGTTTATCTGCTGGATCCTTATCTCACTTGCAAATTTTTTCCACTTTCGGTACAAATCACTGCGTTCATTTTGAATTCTGCGTATCGTCAAATCCATCCAAACATCCGAGATTGGGCTTCTTAGTCGTTAAGTAAAAATTATTTGGTCGCCCGAAACAGCCCAAGTCGTCATTTTAGGGTTAAAAAACAGTTGAAATAAGAATAATAATATTAAGATAATCATTGCTGTCTAAATTTTAAAACAATGTGCAGATAACAGTATTTAATATTAATTGAAAAGCACTATATTTTACTTTTAAAACAAAACTGTTTCCTTATTTTTTATTAGAAGTATATATTCGTTGATTTTAAGCAGCAAATAGCTCTTAATGTCCCTACTTTATGAGTAATAATAAATTATCATGATAATATTATTTGGGTGCGGTTGTACTCTAGAACGTACCCTCAAATTCAACTTAACTGCTTCAAGAAATAGTAGTGAACCATAAAATCATGCTTAAAATTCATTTTCTATGTTTGTGGTTTCTAATTATAAACAACTTTATCCTCGTATGACATAAACTTTAGCTTGATATGAAAGCTATAATGGCACAGATTTACAAAATCAACTTCAGGCCAGAGATGTATCTTAGATATTTCGTTCTTTCAAGCCAATCAGAAACTCTCATTATTCCTTTCAGTTAGAAACTGAAAATTTTCCATCATCAATGGCTATAGATTCCTTCTTAATGAATCCAGGCATGCAAAGTATCATCCGTGCTATTTTCAATCGAGACTCCATTCTTCATTCTACAAGACAATCAAAAGCTTCTTCAAACTTTTCCCGAATTGATTGGAATTTATTAAACGGTCTCTTAATTAATGAAGCGGCTAGAAAATGAAGTCTTAAGATTCTTTGCCAGTTGTTATCGTATGAATAATACGAATAAAACTCCCTTTTATCAGAATCTATCAGCAGCCTGGGAATAAATTGCTAAGGACGGAGTACTATCAATTAAGTGTTAAGTCTTGGGTTTTCTGCGCAAAGCTTAGTTTGTTAAGATGAACAGAATCGGATTAGTTTCTTCAACGAATTATACTTTTTTCAAGTGCTGGAAAAATTCCAGATAATCTGGTCATATATAGTAAATTAAACAAACAATATATTGCCAACTTGATTGCAAAAATTTGTTAAGTTTATTCTGTAAGTTGGTTTCTTTATTTTTTTATTATTATTATATTTATTATTATTTATCTTCGATCAATGAGATACCTAGTTGTATGACATTTTCGACTAGAATTGCTTGTCTTAAACATTTTAATATTAAGTAAATTTTTATCATTTTTTCATAAAAAAATAATTTTTTCTTGTCTTTTTTCTTAAGATATTACGACACGTTTAAATTGGAATTATAAATCAGATATCAAGAAACAAACTCAGTATTAATCTAGCATTATTATTCAGATTACACGTGCGAAAAAAATATAAACTAATTTAGCAGATAATAAAATTACCCGGATGTATGCTATTGGTTATGTATTAAAATATTTACCACCACTAGTATATACAATGTAGTTGTTTTAGATACACTTTCACAACAAAAGTTTCTCTTCTAGTTCAGCTTAAGATTTTTTTTTAAGCAACATCTCTGTACGTCTAATATTCTTCAATATTATGATATTGAAAAAAAAAATGTAATTGCTTTTTCATATTGATAATACTAGTAATAATTCTAGAAATTCACACTAAATAGGTATAGGTTTTTGATTTTTTGCGAATGAATTACTTTGGATATTTTATCGATTACAAATGGAATTTTGTTATTACAACAGTCGAACCACTCGAACATCGAATATATAAGTACATCGAAATATACTACAATTTTTTGTAAGGAGAAAAAATTGTATAGAAAAATTCTAATGTTCAAAGATATTTTATTACAGAAGATTGGACAAAACAAAAAATGTGATTTAAATTAAGAATATATTTTCTACAAAACTTCTAACAAGTATGGCTGTTTAATGACGGAAATCATGTAAATAATATATTTAAACGGTTTAAATTTAGAGATCATGTAAACGAAAAGATCAGCAATCTTTCCATTAATACCTCATCAAAATTATTTGTCCATCAAAGAAAATCTCATAATTATAATATAAATGCTTGATTTATCAGTATACATTTATGCAAAAAAAAGTATATCGATAATGATATGCAATAATCCCGAGTTATGACTCAAAGAAAGGACAAAACGGCGACAATACTCAAACCCATTTTGTTACATGCAGACTATAAATTTCCATTCATAAGTGATTCTTACTTAAAATGGCGTAAAATAATTCAGAAATGAAAAAAAAAAAAATCAAAATCCATTATCTTACAGATTTCTAAGACTTTATTCATTGCTGAACATTACCAGGAATGTTTTAAATATTGATTCCCTTTTCAAATGATTCGGAAACTCATTATTCGCACTAATTTGGAACCTAAAAATATCCATTATCTTGAGCTATTAATTTCTTTCCAATGAATCCAGGCATGAAAATCATCATCATTGCTTCTATCTTTATATAAAGTGCCATTCTCTATCCATCGAGGCCATCAAAAGCTAATTCCAACTTTTTTCGAATTGATTGGAATTTACCAAACAGTCTCTTAATTAATGAAGCGCTTTGAAAATGAAGTCTCAAGATTCTTTCTAAGTTGTTAACGCACAGAGAATACAAATAATACTCTCTTTTACCAAAGTCTCTCAGTATCGTAGGAGCAGATTCTTTCTGATAAAACAATATTGTATCTAAGCTTAAAATTGATCATTTTTGTGGACCTTATTTTGCACAGATGGTTTAAATTGATAGATGGCTAAATTATTCTGTCAACCGACATGATTCAAAAACTTATAGCTAAATTTTATAGCTGTAGAGTATATTTCTATACTATCGTGAGAATAAAAGATAGAAATATGTTCATTTTCACAGTTAAATGTCAGGAATATATCAGTTTCAAAAATAATTGAAAAGAATTATAATAGTTTGGGATTCTTATTTAATTTCTTAAACTAATTTCTTTTAATTTCTTCTGCTGCATTTGTTAGGTATCGTAGATGTCTGTGTTTAAACATTGTAGAAATATAAATACTATATGATAAAACTTTGATAATTACCTAGCAAATCTTATGTAAAGCAAATAATCAGTAATATAAAACAATTCCGTAGCTAAAACTTCTATAAACCTTTTCTTTTTAACTTTTGAATACATTATTTTTGTTCATAGCATATAATTTGCTTACTTAACAGTCGAGTAACGATTTTTGAATTTGAGTTTCTTTAAACATTTTCACCGAATGTATAGTTTTCTCTAATAACGTAGCATAGCCATTTCTAGTTCTTCCGCCATTAAAACCTACCTGCCTACCGGTAAACAATAGTAAACTTGTTAAAAATCGGTAAAAATAAGTATTTATATGTAATTTTCATATTTTCATTTCATATTTACACAAGAAAAACGAAATAAAAAATAATTCCAAATAAAATTATACCCCCTATAATGTTATTGTCCTACATGTATGATTATTACTTCTCTAAATTCTCTTTACTTTCACATTTCAAAAGAAGTCACACATTTAAACGAAAGCAGCGTTATATATTTACATAAGTCATCATATTCCAATGAAATACCCAATAATATCTGAAAGAATTTACACCTTTTTCTTATTCTCCCAAGATTCTGAACATAAAATCAAGGCGATGATGAAATAATGTAGTAGATAAAATTTCTTAGAGCATTGTTATTTAAAAAGAAAAATATTCGAATAAAAAATCCTATAGTTTAGTGATTTAAATAATAAAAAGTTTACAAGGAGTTCAAAATTGGATGCAGTTATTACCTTTTGTGATTAAAAGCATTATGAATAGTTTTCGTTATTCAAAATTGCATGAAAAATAATGCAATGAGATACAAACCAGTATGGTTGAATATAAAAATTTTATATTCTACTGAATTCTCCAGAAATTATATTATATCAGTGTTTCCAATCTTTTTAATGTCACACCCCACATAAGCCTTTCTAAAATCCATATGCCCCCTATGTAGCATATACATAATTTTTAATAATCAAACATTAAATTGTTCACTGAAGAAATTAAATAATAAGTTTTAGGAAGAAATCACTAGAAAAATGTTGAAAACACAATGGGGAACTGAAATTCAAGAACAAAATCCTTTTTATGAAAGATTTTTCTATCTTATTTTAATTATTAGTAAGTATCTATTATATAAACTTAGTGAGATCATTGCGCTTAATGCTTGCTACAAAAAAGATTTTACGTTAGGTTTCAATTTAATTAGCTTCAGTCTCAACCGATCCAGCCGATTTTTTTAACAGCAAATTATTTATGTCACAAAATCCGCTTCCAGCTAAATATGAAGATGGAAGCGGTAACTATAGTTTTCTAGCACATTTTGGTTCAACTTGAATATTTAATTTCTGTTTCCTCACAAAGCCGTGCCATTGATACTTTTATATTAAATAAGGTTTTAACTGACTCTCAATATTTTGTATTCTCATCATTTCTGATTCCTTATTTTTCTTCTTGATACTGCATACCATTCAAAATCAAATTACGCCCCTGTGGCGTGGACCCCACGTTGTGCAACCCTGTACTATATTAAATTAAATATATACTTATATATAATATATACTGAGCACTGACAAATAATAATAACATCAATAAGAACACGTTTTAAAACACTCTCTTATTAGTACACTCATAAGCAAAAATATTTATTTTAATTATATTCCACAATTTATTATTAAAGACCATCACAGAATTTTGAAATCAGTTTTTCTCAAAGGCACTAACTACAAGTTGGCGTCTGAATCAAAGTTTAATTAAATTAATTTGTTAACAGATAATAAATTTCTAAAAACATTAAAGACGTGTGTTGTCATCAAGAATACACAAGTGTACAAAATTTTAAAACTCTAGCATTTTAGGAAGCGAGTGAAAAAATTATTATAAAATCCCATCTTTACAAGAAGAAAAGTTGACTAAAATTTAATAAAACTGCTGATTGTTTTTCGTACTAAAGAATGATTACGTACGTTACGAATTTTCGTACTGATGATACTTGATTTATTTATTCGGAATCTATAAGAGAAATTAATATGTTTTCCGAATATAATTCTTATGATCATATAATAATTTTAAAATTTATGTTTTTATTTTATTGTAAATATGATTTAAGCAATTTAGGAAATTTGCTGATTGTTTACTACATAAATATTAGAGGTAAAATTTAAATATAACATTTAAAGAGACATTTTTTTCTGTTAAGTTGAAAGCACCCAATTAGCACAAGATATTGAACAATTCCAGGACGTTCATCGATATTCTGAATGCCTTAATATATGTTGAAGATAATGTAACAAACTTTTAGAACATCTGGAGCTTTTACGGCATATTTTTATGGGGGGGAAGGGAGCAAGGAAAAAAGATAATACCCATTTGTAGCCCAATTTTCTGATGAAGGAATTTTTCAATTATTAATTTAATTATTCATTAAAACAGAAAGATTAACCATAGAAGGTTGAATATATAGATTTTAAGAATATGGAACATTATTTACACGTAACATCTTAACAATCTTTTCGTCATATTTTATAATGCGCAAGTTAAATATACTTGAGATTAAATTTTTTACGCCTAGCAAGACAAATTCCTTTTTTAAAAACTTCTTCACGTTAAAAAGGAACTTCAAAAAAAAAGTTTAGAAAATTTCCTACCCGTTTCGGTTGAAAGCGTATTTTCGTATCGCCATCTAGTGTTAAAATAATAAAATGAAATCCTTTTGAAGAAAGTTCTTCTTATTGTATTTTTACGGTCGCTTTAAAATACGAACAATCAAACTACTTAAGTGGCTAAAAAAAATAATATAATGTATTTTCTCACATTAATTTGAGATTTGATAAGTGGAGATATTCCATTAATTTGCTGAAAGCATTTTTTAATATTAAAATGCCCATACAGTAGATCGAACATTTCGAGCAAAATCTTTTATTTTTCGAAAAAAGATTTAATAGAACAGATGATCGAAATTTTTCTAAACACTTTTGGAAGAGATATATTGTTTTGTTTCTGAATCAGCTCGAATAGATAGTATTATAACTTAATTTGCTTTGGCTTAATTAGCGTCAGTGGCGTATCCAGGGGAGGGGCTATCGGTCTGCAGCTCCCCCCCACAGAGCTAAACCGATTTTTTTTATTTAATTTAAAATCACTACAAATGTTTGATTTTAATTTTCATTTTTAAAAAAATAGTAATAAAATCGTGACAACATTGCTTTCTGACTTGACAGGATCGAAAATTTTCCTACTTTTCTAGTCATTCCACTTGCACTTGTAGCGTTGGCACGGTCGAAAACTTTTTTGGCCAGTTATTTCATTGTATTTTTTTTATTAAATTATAGAAAGTATTTTAGTGTTCTTTATTGTTCTTATTGTCAGGAGATGAAAGACTGTAAACTTAAAGTATTTTGGTTATTATAAGCCATGAGGTTTGACATTCGTCACTACGATACAAAGTTTTTATGACCTCAACCTCTCCCCCCCTCCCAGACCCGAATCCTGGATTTGCCACTGATTGGTGTAATCATTGCATGTATTTTTAGCATAACAAATCTATTGAAAACAATGCTTCTTAAGGATAAAAAAACATACATTCTGTGGCAAATTTGCTGATTTTCAACATCTTTTAAAGCTATAAGTTTGCATTGTTTTTTAATCTAAATTGATTTTTTTTCTAAATCATTCGTTAAATCTCAAATTTGAAAGTGTAATCATTGTTTTTTTTGTAAAGGAAACTAAATTAAAAACGCTTTATAGATATTTTTAAAGAAAAATCAAGATTTTCATGATTTAAATAAGTTTTTATTCAAATGCTCTATTCAAATACAAAATAGAAAAATTGCAAAATACCTAGTTAGATATAGATTATCTAAATATTTCCTTTTATTTTCCAATGTTCCATTCAAATCGAAAAAAAAAATGTTGAATACTTAATTCCATACAGATCTGATGCATCCAGATTTACAACAATTTTTATTTATATTTTCTGATAATTTGAAAAGGAAATTATAATAACCTATTTTCTTATATCTAAAAGAAACAAAAATTACATACTTCCATTATTCATATCTAATAAGTCCTATTTTGGTAAAATTATTCATTACGATTCCTTTGTTCTATTAAATTACCGTTACTTTTCCTTTGGGATCAATACCTATATTTCTCATATTACAATTTAGAGCTGAAAATATAAGTTGAATTTCTACAAAGTGCTTTGTATAGCCAAAAAAGTTTTTCAACAGTCATTTCAAATTATTACGTTTGAAAAAAGTATGAGCTACAAATTTCCATAATTCAGTTTTTATTTTGTATTCAACGTTTTGATTTCATAATAAACAATATAGTTCTTTGTTAAATTACATAAAAATGTATTCATTTATATGTTGAAATAATCAAATATTGTATTATATTTTGTTAGAATGCAGCAAAATTTGCTTTGTCTAAAATTTCATATAAAATTGTTATTTATATTTGACGGATATGGTTCTTTTTGTTCAATTTAGACAATGACTTCTCGTATAATTCTGTTCATTTTTAACCTCTATTGTTTTATGAAAATATTATTTTTTATTAAAACGTTTTTTAAACCTCAATTGTTTTAAGAAAATATTATTTTTTATTAAAACGTTTTTTAAACCTCAATTGTTTTATTAAAACATTAGAGAAAAGACATTAAGGAAATAACAAATATTCAGAGGACTTCAATCCATATTATATATATGCCGAGGAAATCAAAGATGCCGTGAATGATCTATTTGAACTATCACGATCGATTTGAAAACTATTGAATCTTTTCGCATACCTCAGCGTTAGTAAATGAATCTTATTATTCTCAAATTAATTCAGAATAGCCAAGATTCAAGCGTTTCATTCAAGATTCATATTTCAATCATTTAATTCTGTGAAATTAAAATAAATATGTGGAAAGAATGAATTCTACATCAATCAGTATTAGAATGAAATTAAATTCGAACAGTTGAAAGTGCTTAAAAGCGAATTGGAATCGTAAGATCTGAAACATGACTGTCTCAGACATTTTGTATTTTTTTATAATAGATAAATTTGCTAAATTTATAACAGTGGTAAGAAGTGTATAAATGTTCTCTTACAATCTGTGACATATGTTTGGGCACGGTCGATTCATTGAATCATAAACATTCTGGAGGATTATTCGCTTCTCTTGGGAAGTCTGCTACTACCAAGACGCTGGAAATATAATTAAGGCGATAACATACGAAGATTTTGTCACCTAAAGTACAAGACAACCCTGCCTGAATAGCATTGTTCAAATTTTAAATTTAAAATATTGAAATATTTATCATAGTTAATTAAGTTCAAATAGTTGAAAATGGCAGATTTGTCGCTGTAAATACTAGGACTGTGGTTCATCGAAAAGTTATATTAAAATTTCCTCTTGATATATTCAGAAACTTTGTCCGTCTTGACAATCATGAGGTATAAGCTTATGATTTGAACCCTGTAATTACCAACAAAATATTTGCATCAAATGTCAAATGAGCGTGACAGTTCTACAAATCAATCTACCTCATGAAGAACGCGTTTCCAATCGGGATTATCTATATCATTTCGATTCACGCCAGCAAATTCTATCTCCCTTCAGAAATTTGGGCTTTCTGTAGTGAAACACCAAGCACGAACGAAGAACAAAAAATATAAGAAAGAAAAAAAGAAGAAAGTAAATATAGTATTTCATTTCCGCTAAAATTGATAAAGCAAAATTTCGCCTATAAATTTAAGGCCATTATTTGTAACATAAAATATAACGAAAAACGCCAATACATTTATATACATAAAAGAAAGATTCTAGACGTAAATTAACGAAATGAAATTAACATAAATAAAACTTAAACATTCTGAAAGTTATAACATTAAAAATTATGAACATAACGGATAATAAGTTAGAAAATCATTTAAATATTCCCTTGACTCTCTCTTTAATGCCTCTTTTCCAGTTCTTCTGAGTTACACTCAGAGTAATTTTATTTAATATATTTTAATATGATGTTCAATATTTAACAACAAATATTCAAATACCGAAATCTCGCAATATTGAAACTAATATTTTATCTGGATATTATACAAATAAGGGATTATTTCTATCAGTGAGTGCAGGAATCTCATGTGTGCTGTCTTAAGCGCTTTCTTAACTCATTTGAATGCTCCGTCTTCCTATATTTACAAACTAGAGTTCACGAATGTGTATGAAAAATCTTCGTGGGCATTGTGGAGGTTCTTGAAATATCTTTCTCCAAATGTCCTTTAGCGTAAGGCAGTTCAGACTCAGATTAAAGGACAATTGGATATAGTTCCTTATCCAAAGTCTTAAACATTTCGTTTTTGATCTGATTTATAATAATTTAATCACATTTGATAAGTCATTATTTATACATAAAATGATTATATTACAACTGAAAAAGATAAGTAAAATGGTTCAATATTTTCACCTTAAATCTCTAATTGGAAGTTATTACCTTTCAAGCTGGCCTAGAGAGAAAGCAACCTTTGAAAAACTGAAATTAACAGGAGAATATTGCAGGATATCTCGTGTCAACATGGATTTTGGTGAACATGTACTTGGATAATTAAAACCCTTTCAGGGATACGAGCAAATTTGTATTTCTTCGTTGTAACGATGTTATTAAGTGTATAAATCCATAATAAAAACTAGAACTTGCACAGCCATCTGTTATCTTTATGAAATAAAAAGCGTATTTTCTCTAATGTACTCGTATAATCAAAAGACTATATATATAGAGAGAGACTACTTAGCTAAGAAAGAGGCTCCTAAAAAGGTTTATTTCGAAAGGAAATCACCCTCCATGAAAAGTTTCAGTTAGAATTATGCACATCCTTCTAATATATTTGAAAATACAACCTCACGTGAAATGTTCAAACAACTGACGACTCTTCAATCTACCCGAATGAAACACATTTTTGCAGACATATTGCCTTTAATAATGTTAAAGTACAAAGAAAAAGCCGTACATTGTGATGTAATAATGTGCTATAGACTTTAAAAATAAACTGTTACATAAATAAACAAATGAGTTTTTATTTCTGTACTTCGAGGGTTAATTATCTTAAAAACATGTTTAGTACTTTACAGGAGAGTTAAAAGAAGTCCCAGTGAGATATGTAGGGTATTCTGTATTTTATTTATTTATTTATTGTCAACTACAGATGTAGAACTTTACCCATCATAAAATACAATATGTAAATACTATAAGAACAGCAAAATTACCAATATAAGGCATAAGATAGTTTACCTCTGATACACAGAATTATGATTCTATCATTAATATTGTGCGCTAAAATGTTCGATCAAATCTATCAAAATATTCTCGCCAATAACTAATTTCAGAAACGGAAGTGATGTTACAACATAATTTTATAAGACAGTCATAAAAGTTTTCACTTTATATTTTTATAAGTTATTAATGAAAAGTACTTAAATTAAATGAATTATAAATCAGAACAGTTCTCCAATATACCCCAAGCTATTGCTTAGTAAACACTTTGATGCGCCACGTTCTTGAAAACGTAACATATTTTTATTTGTTTTCTACGGTTATTTTTTAACGTAGGACTGAGTTCCTCCCATTGGAGTTTCAGGGAGGAATTTGATTCACACGCCAAAACGCCACAAAAAACGTTGTATGGGAGATCATCTATATCTCGGTAACTACATATGTTAAAAACATAACTGATGTCTTATTTTAGAGATAAAGGGTAACAACAGAAGTTACAAAAAAAAAGAAAATCGGAAAAGAGTCATGCGAGTAAAATAGTCCTACGCCTTTATCATCAGCGACTATTTGAAAAAGTCAGCCTCCCGTCATTTTGTTTGTAGATGCCATCAACATTCCAACCAAAGGAGAGTCATATTGGTTCATGATGAAATGTCTTATATTAATTAAAAAACTGCATAACAAAACAATCACAAACCCTAAATTCAGTTTTCTATTGAAGTTATCAAATATTTATAAAATAAGTTTTATTTACGTATATTTCTTTCATTTATATTATTTTTTTTTCTAATCTAACTTAAATTATTTTTTCACTATGGTACATTATGGGGATGAATCTCTTTCAAATATAAAATTAAAATATTATCGTAAGTTATTTCTGCCTGTAACCAAACAAATATACATAAATTTATATTATTAATATATCGTTGCTTAACAAGAAACACCACCTATTCCAATTTTTTTGAATTTCAAAAAGGAAGAAAATACTCTATGTCTCGCAACCAATAATGAATATTTCTGATTTCTTTTAACGTCTGATATGAACATGAGACAGCACGATTCTAACAGATGGGGGGAAAAATTCAGAAATACTCGTTATTGACTGCGAGACATAGAGTATTTTCTTCCTCTTTGAAATTTCAAAAAATTGAAATGTGTGGTGTACCTTCTTAAGCGACGATATAAAAATATTAAAAAATTATTAGAGAATAATTCTGTTATAATTCAATATTACGGTTAATATATTTGAAAACGAACAAACATTTGATGAAATTCAATACTGAATCTCTTCCCCCCATATGTATATTTTTTGCCCGTTTACCACTTTAACAATATTTATTATATGGTTGCTTATAACAAGAGAGCTGAATATATGAATATTTATCACAATGATGTATTTAATTAAATAAATTTAGGGAATAAATTCGTGCATTTCAAGTCGACATATTTTCTGAATACTGTGACAATATGCTTACGCACTGAATTCCGAGAAAATCATTAACATATTGACCTTGACACACCCTTTCGTGTCATTTCATTTGACACCAAAACTAATAAATAAAAAGGTGCTCACCAAAAGTGTGAAACGAATAGCAAAACGGAGTGAGTGTCTACTCCTCATGGAATTGCAAACACACATATCACCTTTTGTTCAATTTATGGTTTTGGATATTACACCATTATTCCAGTTCAGAATTTCACTTAGTAATTACTTTAACACTGTCATTAAGTTTCAGTCCCATGTTCTTTCTAAGCTGTTTTAATCTACAAATTTCTTATGGGACTTATCAATGATTACGAGATGAAACCAGATTTATAATTTATTGGGTAGTTATTTCTTACATTCTTCCCCTTTCTTCAATCAAAATATGAATTCAATTACTAGAAAGATATTGTAAAATACATATTCGATGTTGTTTCATATTCTAAATGCTGCACAATACCGTGAAGATATAGCAATTTTGTAGAGTATCTAGTGCTACTTGAGAATACATCATATTATTAAAAGTAATCGTCGGTGCCAGTTGGACATTATATATGTTTAGCTTGAAATTCAAATATGTCGATTATACTGGTGCGATATGTGCTGTTTGGAATATGAGAGTTCTAAAATCATTAAATGTGCAATAACTTGAAAAATTATAATTTTTAAATTTTTTTTCAAAAATCGGTTACTTTCGGTAAATTAAACACAGAAGTTTCTAAGGAATTTAAATACAAATTTATATCCCATAACCTTTGTTAGAAAAATATTTAATACTTTTTTATTAAGATTTAAAATATACTGTAGCGTCAGACTCGGAAAATAGCCGATTTAATATCAAGAATAGATTTATTTGGCTATTAAAAAAGTGAAGTGGTTATATGGTACAAATAATTTGAACAACTGAACTTTCAAGCTTGAAAAATAAACAATCACTAGCATTCGCATTACGTGCAGTCTGTGCCCTCGAGAAACAATGCAATAAAAAAAGCTCTGGTAAAGCGGTATTCAGTTCAACATTTTAAATATAAGGCTGAACACTGAAAACAATTCGTTGCAATATTGATATTGGTTTTTCTCTAAAAACTTAGAAACATTTTTTAATAATTTTCATCATCTTAATCTTCACTTCTTTTTAACATATTTTTATTATTTTCTGCTAAGCTACTTATGCTCAAAGAATGCTAGAAGCGGTTTTGATTGAAGCTAGTTACTCTTATTTACTTTTCAATCTCATCGTTTTAATTTCGTAAAATTCCAGCTTTCAAGAATCATACCCCCGTAAATGAAATAAACAATATCATTTTTATTTAACTTTTGTGTAATCTGTTTTCGCCCTCATATATAAGCTTCCAGTAATTGAGATACAATAACAGCAAGTAAAAATGAAATCCCTGAATGAATGGATGATAAATACTTCAAGATGCATTATTTTTAAGTTTTGAAAGTGAGAAACACAGGCGTTGAATATGCTCTCCTTCTGTGGCATAGCATACAAGTCTGTAATCACAAAGAGTCTGTAATCACATCATTCTGCCTAAGCACGCGGATCGTTGAATAACGGGCGCTACGACCCCCAGGTAGAGTACAAATCTGTAATGTAATTCTTGCCAGTCTTTCTAGTCCAGTCAAGGAAGGCCAAAAATCGACGAATAGAAAAAAATGGTGTAGAGAGTTTTGAAATTTAGCGCAGTTGTTGGGAGTAGTGTCCTAAAAGACATACTAAAAGTCCCCGCCTGTGGGAGCTGTGCTGGGGTACAGGGGGGTTTAAAGGGGGCGTTTCAGTTTTTCTTAAATATATCGAAAGCTATAGGTCCTATCAGAAAAGACTGAATTACAGAATTAAACTACATGAAGTTTCCTACAAAAAAGTCCTACATTGTTTATGTATCATTAATAGTTTAGAAGATACAGGGGGATTTAAAAGTTAATATTTCTAAAATTCCTTAATGTAGTGGCAAAATCTATTAAAAGTGCTGAATCAACAACCCTCATAATAACCTCATGCTTATATAATAATTATACAAGGGTAGTTTTGCATGTGTCCGAGCGTGGAGGGGTGATAAACACATTTGATGAACAATTATGCTCCCTTCCTCCCCTCACATCCGTTCCTCTTCACAAGTTTCCTTCTACTCGTAGTCAAGTCAACGAATTGTAAATTTAGAAAAAAAGGTGTAGTTTTGAAATTCGGAATTTGGCAAAGTTGTTGGGTAGAGTGCCCTCAGCGACATACTAAAAGTTCCCGCTGGTGGAGGATGCTCAGGGGCTACAGGGGTGTGTGTTGAAAGTGGGGATTTCTCAGTTTTTCTTAAATATCTGGAAAACTATGGATCCTAGCGAAAAAACATTAATTATAAAATTAAACTAAATTAAATTTCCTACAAAGGTAGTCCTACATATTGTTCTTAGGATGAATAGTTTAGAATATTATAGTAGTTTGAAAAAGTACATAATTACAATAAGTGGTTGAATTTTTTTTTTTATTTTTCTGAACGAAAGTTTATATTTCAAAATAGAGGCTATCTATTACAATATCTACACTCTGTCCCAAAAGTTTATAGAATCTTGTATTTTGCCTATATTTTTTGTTGTATATGATGTATTTCGATGTAACTTACTGAATAGATATGTTATGTCTATTAAATTGAAAAAACAGCAGTTCTACCCCATATATTTAATGCCAATTTTTAAATCGTAGAACAAACTGAAATAACCTGTCCCAAAAGTTTATAGACAAATGCAATTTTATGCAAATGTGGTATCGGTAATCATGACATCGATCGGGAGCCTAATAAATACGTTGTAAGAAAAGGAAAGCGTTCGTTTGTTCTGGGTTTCAAGATGCCTAAAGCGTAGCAGCTCTCTAATGAATAAGTGAGTAAAATTCTGCATTTGAAATTGCTCGGTAAGACTGTTAAGGAAATATTGAAACTTTTAAATCGTTCTAAAAGCATGATTTATCGTGTAGTAACTCGTAAGACGCCGTATGAGCCAAAACCTCGTTCGGGAAGACCACGTGTGACGGATATTCGCAGTGATAGACGGATACAAAGAATGGCTTAAAGTCCGAAAATGTCGGTTCGTGAAATTACTGGGGCTTCCCGGGTGCAAATCTCCAAGAGCAATGTTCATAGATGAATTATAGAATTTGGTTATATGATCTACGTAAAAATGGCTCGCCGATCACCACTCTCAAAGCTTCACATTAGTAAGAGATTACATTGGGCTCGTAATCATATGTCATATGGTGATAAATGGATGGCTGTCCTTTTCAGTAATGACAAAAAATGGAACCTCGATGAACCTGACGGGAATATAAAACACTGGCATGATTTACGAAAAGAACCCAGGAGCGTTTTCAGTAGGCAAAGTGGTGGTGGATCTGTGATGGTGTGGGCGGCTTTCAGTTTCAACTGTCACGACAAAATTCTCATAAATACATAGAAACACTAGAAAATCATCTTATGCCATTTGCAGAAAACATAGGGGGACGAAATTCGTAATATCAGCATGATGATGCTCCCATCCATACCTCCAATGCTACGAAAAATTATTTAAACTCGAAAAATGTTACTGTTCTTGAGTGGCCACTGATGAGCCCTGATCTAAACCCAATTGAAAATGTGTAGGGTATTATGTCTCGGAAGATATATGAGAATGGAGGGCAATTTTATTCAGTGAATGCCTTGAAGACAGCTATTGAAAGTGTATGGTACAACTTGGGACCAGAGATATTACAAACCTTAATTATGTCGATGGAAAAACGTGTATACAATGTCATACTGAGAAATGGAAAGACTTTTAAACTATTAAGAACATTATATTGAGCACCTTTTGTTGAAACGTCATATATTCTATAAACTTTTGGGACACCTAATATTTCCATTTTGCTATATAATTGAAATGCAAATTGTTATTTTTTCTAAACATTTCGTTGAATGCAAGTCGCATATGGTTTGATTAAACATATTTGTAATTGGTGTTTGTATGCCTTTCCGTTTTGCTAAAACATATATTTTACTAGAGTCTATAAACTTTTGGGACAGAGTGTATAACATATTATATCTTTCTATAACAAAATATTATATATACATACATACATACATACATAAAAATATGCATAACCCATTTTTACACTTGCTCGTAATTAAATTTCACCATGTGTTTCTAGTATACGATCAAGTTCGAACGCCTCCTCATCTTCTAGAGGTGAACCTTTGGTACAGGTACCATTAAAGGTGCCAAAACATAAACACATTGCTAACCGTGTGTTACTGTGCCACTTCTTTGGTTGGAGGTGTTGAGGAAAGATAAGCTTTGATCTTGGTTGATGATTTGAGAAATGCTGCATATCTACGGTTAATCAAATTATTTTCATCAGCAACGGCTTTGTACTAGGAACATCTTCGCACCGGCTTGTGAGATAGCATTTGGTGTTGATGAGTGGTTATAAAAGACGTCAGCAATGTTTTCATCTGGCTTAGTTGATTTTTGGACAATGTAACTATTGTGCTTTGCTTTTCCTATTAATATCAGGTGTAATGTCGTAGCCAGGGTATGCAGGGAGAAGGAGGATGGTTTGGGAAAAAGAAAGTTCTTTCTGTAGCTTTCTTGTATAAAATAATTTAGCTGCGACTTTTCTCTTGCCAGGCTTCATAAAATAAATGTTACTTTTCTGGTGGTGCCAAAGCAGCCAGTGACACAACTAGGTCTATGTCTTTCCCTTGGGATGAGAAGTTGCTTTCTCTAACCCAGATCTCGCAATATAAGTACCAGCATCCCCTGTAACGACACTCGTTTCAGTTCCTTTAGCAGCCATTTTCTGTGTTAATAATTGAACATGTCAGGTCTTATTTCTTTAATGGTAAGAAAATGTTTCTGTCGAACTGTGACAGATTGGTTGCGAGCTTTTAAGTTAAACTCAGCATAGATATGTAGATTTAGATTATACTGTCTGAATACACTCATTTGGAGCGCTAACAGAACCAAAAGACTGAGTAGAAGGGATCTTGTGGTGGGGAACGGATGGGAGGGGCTGGAAGGGAGCACGATTGTTCATCAAATAGGTTTGTCGACCCCCTTTCCTGATACAGCCACTACTCTCGACACATACAATACTACCCTCGTATAATTATTGTATAGGCATGAGGTCTTTCTGAGGGTTTTTGTTTCAGCACTTTTAATTGAATTTCCCATTACAATAAGGAATTTTAGAAATATTAACTTTTAAATCCCCTTGTATCTTCTACACTATTGATGCTACAGAAGCAATGTAGGACATTTTTGTAGGAAATTTCACGTAGTTTAATTTTGTAATTGAGTGTTGTTTGATAGAACCTATAGTTTTCGAGATATTTAAGAAAAACTGAAAACGCCCCCTTTAAACCCCCTGTACCGCCCGCGCACATCCCACAGGCGGGTACTTTTAGTATGTTGTTTAGGACACTACCCCCAACAACTGTGCCAAATTTCAAAACTACACCATTTTCTTTTTTTTCCTTCGTTGACTGGACAATTAAGTAATATGTCTCCGTCGATTATCGCAATAACATTTGTGACACGGGCTATCACATTAGAGATGTAGTTTTACCATAACACTTTTACTACGAAAAGGCTTTCTTCACCGTTAAATGATAAGCAAGGATCGTTATATATATTGTAATAGCAAGTAAATTGAAAGAGATAGAGAATTGATATCTTGACCACCATGGTATCTAAATGCCACTCTATGTGAATTCTTTTTGATGAGATTTGTAGACGATTGCGTGTATGCGTCTCCATGTCCAACGAAATCACTTATTTTAAAACAAATTTCACAGTAGAGATTGCCAGAATCAATATACACGCTGCAGGTGATCCAAGAAGAACTGCATTGCTGCCTTTTTGTTGGTCGTGTGCCCCCAGGAGCACATAGTTATTGGGATTATTGGGATCAAGACTCGATTCCATTAAACATCCTTCATGCACGTGTACCTATCGAAATTTAAGATGATATCGGAGGTCAAACATCCTCAAGTTGGTGTGCGTGAGATCTCAAGGAAGCTCAATCGTGGAAGTTCAATCGGCACCGTCTTAGGTGTCGTCCTTGCCATGTAATCTCTGTTCAAAGTACAGGGTTCGCTCCAAAATAGCCTTCTGGCAGATTCAAAACAGGACCATAATTTAACCAACTTTAGATTATCTTTGCTTCTTGTTTGTGAATAATTTCCGTTTTCCTCGTATTGAAATGAATATGATTCTTAGTGACCATGAGATACAATTGTTTTTCCGATTTCAGTCTTAATTCTCAATATCTTAAGACGCTCTCCAATGTCTAAAACGGATACAATAATTGTTACCATTTAGAGTCAAGATATTTTGGATCATAGCGAAGCTTATACAGAGTATCATACGATTAATCATGCATTAATCGAATTGAAGTTACACATCAAATTAAAATTTCAAAAATCTCTTGTTTCTTTTATCTTTTCCTGCCTCTGGTTGAATTCAAGTAGGTAATCTGTTTTGTTAATACCTTTGATTTAAAAATTTGTCGAAAAAAGCTCGTTTTAGTATTGGGTAATTAAATCGCTATGAAATATCTCTGAAATTCCAGAAAAAATGCTGAATTAAATCATTTGGGTGTAGATGATGATGTAAGTTCTTATGAAGTATAACTAAAAATTGGGCGTCATATTTGCTAAATTTCCTATCAGAATATAATACAAACAATCATTTTAAAAGTTATCTTCCATGGTAAATCTTCGATAGCTATGTCAAAACGGTGCCTAGGGGACAGGTTTTTGAAGACCCTCCGTATTTTACACAAAGGAAAAAAAATCATCAATTCTATGTGTTAATGACTTGGCAACACTCGGAAACAATCTCACCCTCTTCCGCAGTTTTTTAAGGTTATAGGAAAGTATTTTGTTGATGAGGGGGCCCATAGTTCCTAAAATTAATAAATAATTGAAATAATAAATCGGAATGAATGCTTTTGACTTTGAATTTGGATTGATAATATTGTGTTATATACATATCCTTTTACTTTCTAGTGCACGATGTGGTACAGTGAGAAAATATTGATCGTCTCAAAACCAGACCTCGAAATGGTAATGAATCTCTAGATTTCCGACCTCTCCTAGGGTAAGAAAAAATTAAAAAAAACATTTTTAGAATTATGTTTGTGTATCTGTTTGTTCGCCTGTGAACACAACAACTGAACAACGAAACATACTAGACTGAAGAAATTCGATATATGGTTGTTGCATCAGAATTGTATGTCTGGGTTTAATTTTGGATACAATCTGTAAAAATGAAGACTAATTATTTTTGACTGTGTATGTGAACACAATAACCAAAAACGGGAAGAGACGGGACAATGAAGTTTGGTTTGTGATCTTTACACCAATATTGAAGAATTTATATATTATGGAACAAATCGAAGAGGTTTTTGTTTCAAACTGCATACTAGCTGCAAACTGCGTTTTTGGTTAGCATTCAAAGCTAACCAAAAACGAGTCAATTTGATCAAATATACAACAAAGTCTACAGCAGAACGCCCATCAACTTTTGTTCCTAAGTAAAAATATGTTTCTAAAAATACGCAATTGCCGTAATATATTATATTAAGTCATGTCAAATATTTATATAATAGCCGCCTTCGACGACCCGTTTGTTCACAGGGAATATAATTTGTATTGAATATCTTATAAATAATTTGATATCCATGATTCTCTTTACAAAGTAATATTTAATTTCAAATTGCGTAAGCATTTAAGCCGTGTTCTTTCAGTAACCTTGCACCTGCTCTATCCGTTGTCTGCATGAACGTCTATAATAGAGTCAAGTAACTGTTCGTGTTATTTAACAATTAATTGCACAGTGTCTGAGCAAACTTCAATTTCTTATTCCTCTTGTGAAATATGCATTTGATTTCAACATTAAAATGAGGCGGGATATTTTTACGTCCAGCAGCATCTCAGCTGAATAAAAACATGCTAATAAATATAATTTAAACACAGAAACTATAATCATTCAACTTTCTAGAGTATTTCCTAATAAACTTACTATCTTAAAGGTCTTTGGTTAAAAATTTTAGAGAAAAATTGTAAAGTAAAATTTATAAGATATTTATTTAAGATAATATTATCTTAGCTTTCAGCGGTTGAAGAGAAACAGGCAAATAATTGTTTGTTTAGACAAAGGAAATTGTTTGATTTCATTGCAACAATGAAACGTATTATGTAAATTATACCTAAAAATATTATTAAAAATTATTATATTAAAGTTAGAGAAAAAATTGTAATCATAATTTAATTGATATCAATGAAGAGATTATTTTTTTGAATTTATAGATAGTGTAAAGATTATTTTTGTTTCGTAATATTTTGGGAAGTTATTAAAGAAAAACGCGAAATTTCGCTTGATTTTTAATTAATTAAATTTCTAATTAGAAATTTAATTCAGCTGAGATGCTGCTGGACGTAAAAATATCCCGCCTCATTTTAATGTTGAAATCAAATGCATATTTCACAAGAGGAATAAGAAATTGAAGTTTGCTCAGACATTGTGCAATTAATTGTTAAATAACACGAACAGTTACTTGACTCTATTAGAGACGTTCATGCAGACAACGGATAGAGCAGGTGCAAGGTTACTGAAAGAACACGGCTTAAATGCTTACGCAATTTGAAATTTAATATTACTTTGTAAAGATAATCTCATGGATATCAAATTATTTATAAGATATTCAATACAAATTATATTCCCTGTGAACAAACGGGTCGTCGAAGGAGTTTATTATATAAATATTTGACATGACTTAATATAATATATTACGGCAATTGCGTATTTTTAGAAACATATTTTTACTTAGGAACAAAAGTTGATAGGCGTTCTGCTGTAGACTTTGTTGTATATTTGATCAAATTGACTCGTTTTTGGTTAGCTTCGAATGCTAACTAAAGACGCAGTTTGCAGCTAGTATGCAGTTTGAAACAAAAAACCTCTTCCATTTGTTCGATTTGTTCCATAATATATAAATTCTTCAATATTGGTGTAAAGATCACAAACCAAACTTCATTGTACTGTCTCTTCCCGTTTTTGGTTATTGTGTTCACATACACAGTCAAAGATAATTAATCTTCATTTTTTACAGATTTTATCCAAAATTCTACCCAGACATACGATTCTGATGCAACAACTATATATCGAATTTCTTCAGTCTAGCGTGTTTCGTTGTTGAGTTATTGTGTTCACAGGCGAACAGATACACAAACATAATTCTAAAAATGTCTTTTTTTTCTTTTTTTTACCCTAGGAGAGGACTGAAATCTAGGGATTCATTACCATTTCGAGGTCTGGTTTTGAGACAATCAATATTTTCTCACAGTACCACATCGTGCACTAGAAAGTAAAAGGATATGTATATAACACAATATTATCAATCCAAAATCAAAGACAAAAGCATTCATCCTCCAAAATATGTTTATGCCAAATTTCGTAGCTCTAGGAGAAGCGTTCTGTCCTTTGAGCGCCAACACATACACAGACACACATCCTCCTTTATTATTAGTAGAGCCTTATCTTAGTAACTTAATGACAGTGTCTCGGTTCGGAATCAATGTGTCTGTTTTCAGAAATTCCACCGAATACACTTAAACTCTGGTGTTTGCGGGATGCTACATCTTGCATAGGTGAGGGATATTCATGTTAATGCCGTGTGAAAGCTGACAGATTGGGTTGCTTACTGAGACGTCACCTTCTTCATCAGATCCATTCGCATAAACTTGAGTTTCTTCAAAATGGTACACTAATTTAAAAATCCAATATACCGATTTAGAGAAAGTAGAAATCCTCTTTTATTATATTATTAAAGAATTATTCGTCTCTGAATACTGATAATTTTTCTTTCAAATGCATAAAATTGTTCTTTCTTCTGCATTAAAGTAAATCTACATTATTCTAAAGCAGCTTATTGTCAGCTAAATAAGTGAATAAAAATACTCTCGGATGACGAACTATATTAATATAATCAATCGTTTTATTTTATATTTTAATTTATTTTCACTTTATAAACTTTAGGCGCTCGAATGAAATTTTAACATCCTCAAATTAAAAATTCATTAAATTTTGCCATACACCCGAAAAAAACATTTGAAATAGCTATTCACATAAGATTGCTATTCAACTATTTCATCCTTGATAAAATAAATTTTCAGAACTGCAAAATAAAAAAATTCAGGCATCTTCTTGGAAACAAAAGTTTTAATACCCTCGAGTTCAAAACTTTCTCGTAGTAGAATTTTCTTCTCATAAATTATTAAAGTTGGAAATTGGAGCTTCAACTCTTTTGAAAAGAAAAATCTTAGTTTTGTATGGATGTACACCAAGATAGGCTCTTTTGCTTCAGAACTTTCTTACTTTATGTAGCGGAAAATTGTTCCCGTGGTCAGTGAATAAAATTTGCATAAAGAAGAGCAAATTATGCACTTTCAGAAAGATTTTTTCTAGTGATAACTCTGCAATTTAAATTTCAATTAATAACATCAGGGTGAAGTCAAATTCAATTAGTGAAATTAAAAGAACTGTGTGATAGAAGTGTAAAGCGTAGAAAGTATTTCCATTTTTATTTTTCATTTAAATGAAGTGCTTTAAAAATATTTCAAGAAGACGTTATTGCTGAATTTGGACAAATGTAAAGGGAATTTGTATGCCTTTTAACTCATGACTCGACTTTTTCGACAAACTATTGATAAATTTAAATATTTAGTTTGGTAGATAAAACATTCTAAATTCCTAGCTTAAGAAACAACACCAACTATCTCAATTTTTTGAAATTTCAAAGAGGAAGAAAATACTCATTTTTATCGCAACCAATGGTTCCGCGTTGAAATTTCAAAAACTTGAGATAGGTAGTGTTGCTTATGAAGCGATAATTTGTAAATATGCGCGACATATTAATAAGTTTTTAATGTTAACAAAATAATCATAACTTTATGTATTAATTTAGTTGGGACTATAAAAGAGTTTACGGAACACATTTTAAAAATCCAATTATTCAAAAATAAAAGGTATTTTTCGAAGTCCAAATAATGACTGCATTAACTCTTAGCTTTCGTTTTACCAGCCTATTGGGCTCAGCAAATATGGTGGTGTAGGTACGCTATAGTATCTCTGAAATGATATGAAAATTATTTATTTATGCTGTGAACGGCATAAAAGTAAACATGTCTAAAGAATAATATGGAAACGATAGATTGGTACAGGAAAATACTTGATGCCATACATTCATGTCATAATCTGAATACTTCGATGAATCCTTAAAACTGTTTTAGCTATACTCTCTTGATTACACTTCTGAAGTTTAATTTTAACCTTTTAATTGTTGTTATTCTAAAAGGAGAATAAATTTCTTCATAATTCTGTAAATTTTGCGATCAGATTAGATAAATTATTTTCGGCCCAGTTATATAAATATTGCTAAAGTATGATAGAAACGCCCAAAAGGCTAGTGAGGTGTCAATTATCGAAGAGTCCTATATTTAGACGAAAAATTTATCAATTGAATAACATATAATATCCTTTTCTGACATATCCCTTTTTACCCAAGATTAACTTTTTTCATTTGTTTTCACGTTTCAAACAACGTAAACATACTTTCTTTAACTTAGCTGTTTCCACACTACAGTCCTGTAACACAGTTAAATAATAGTGAAGAGATGTTTTATACTAGGTAATTTCATTTGTTTACATATTGTATAGGATGTTCATAATAATTTTTCAGTAATTTACAAGAAGACCAGGAATACAAATACAAGCAAATTTATCTTTGGAACACGGGGTAACAGACAGAACGTACAATCGCTAGCATTATTTCTGCGACCAAGAAGTTAGCAACCCAGAGTGAATGTGATTTTCAGGTTCGAATTTTTTGCTAGTATGAAATTTCATTTTCAGGAGACGGGAGAATCTCGCATGTTCTTGGAAGAGAATATCACCATAACGTGATTTCTGCAATCACTGGTGCCATGTTTTTCTCGCTACTTCACCATCGAAGTAATCCTTGTAGTGGCCGTAACATTCCGTTTGCGTCCATGAGGTCTTATGTAAAAATCATTTAACAGTGAGAGCCTGATTTCCCTGTAAATTATTGATCAGCTGTTGTGAATGACTCTGTATACATAAATACATCAAGAAGCGATAACTAGCCAAAAATGCAACAAAAAGTAAAATAAATAAACGCGGAACAATTAAAATCTAACGGAGGTCAATGCAGCCAGAACACTCAAAATGCTGCTGCAACTGAAATGCAGTAGACAAAAAAAATTTTAGTACAAGAAACACAAAGTAATCCTTAAGTTTATTTTTTTAGAAAAGAAGTAAAAAGAATCTGGCTTTACAGTCTTTCTCAAGGGTCACCTACAGGCATAGATTCAAATAAAGGGATATTTTTCTGTGAGAGGTTGGCTTTCGTCCGAAAAAACATAGACCTCTCGTGATCCAAAATATCCCAAGAGAATTGAAAGAAAAAAGTATGGAATACCCGCAAATAAAGCTCCGAAAAGTAAAAACGATAACATTAATCAAAAGGGGTAAGTTGCGTCTTCTTTTACTTTGTGAAATGCTATACTTTTGTTATATTGACAGCAAATTAATGCTGATGGCTAATGTTTTTCTGAGCGTTAAAATCTTTTTTCTGAAACAAAAAAAACTATTTCATGTTATTGTTTTTACGTGTCAGAGTTTTATTTGCGGGTATTCCTGCCTTTTTTCTTTCAATTCTCTTCGGATATTTCGGGTCACGAGAGGTCAATCTTTTTTTTGGACCAAAGTCAACTTCTCACAGAAAATATCCCTTTATTTGAATCTCTGCCTGCTCGTGACCTTTTAGAAAATCTGTAAGGACAGATTCTTTTTATTTCTTTCTTTTAAATTTAAACTTAAACTGAAGGGTTAATTTGTTTTTCTTGCCCTAATTTTTTTTTCTGTATACATAAATATAAGGTTATTTTCGTTACTTCACTTGTAAGTTGATTCGTCTTTAAATTCAAAACAGCTAAGTCATTTCTACCTTCCGTTCCGCATGCCTTTATATGTTTTTTCATCTTCAGCCGAGTTAAAATGGTTGCATTGATATTAATTACTCGAGCAGATGATTTTTAGAATATATTTCCCTAGTAAGCAACCCAACCCAATTTAATGCTGCACGTTCTTCGAATCTTTGAAAAATTAAAATCTTATTTAAACAGCTGGCTCTTAATTTTATACAATAGGTAGCTGGTTGCATTTGCAATGTCTGTAAATGCATTCAGCTGTTGTATGCAAATGCAACCAGATGTTGAAAATCATAGAAGTGAAATTACAAAAATATCTATTTTTAAGTTAACACTATCAAATTTCCAACAAATTAATCCTTGCTTGCTTGCTAAAGAGACGAAAGGCCTCAACTCATTGCCTTATGGAAAAAATGACATTTGAAATGATATTTTCTCTAGAGGAAGAATTTGGGATTTTAACACTATAATTCTCAACAGTCGATATATAATTTGAAAAAATTTCAATTTACACAAAAGCATTAGCTGGCATAAATTTACTTAAGAGGCTTTAAAAACATTAATAAGAAAGTGCTTATATTCTTCATTATACTAAGTATTTATAAACCCAATGGTTAAACTTTGCTTGTGACCACTTTCAGCATAAATATTATTGATGAGTTAATATATTCTTTTGTTTAAAAATAAATAGCAGAACAGTAAGTTTTCGATTGACTTAATTATGTAAACAGAAAAGGGATTTTGTTTGTCTTAGAGACTTAGTAAATCTGAAAGGAATACAAATATTGATATGTTAAGTGCAAACAGTAATATAAGGAATGCTGTTTAATTTTTTACAAATCCGAACGTTTATCTCAAGATTAACTTCTTTGTAAATATTTTAATCAAACTTTACTACCCATCAGCTCCTGAAATATATAGGCAGCAAACAATACTTATTTCAAATTCAAAATCCAATTTTTCCTTCCTGAAAATAATAATACTGATTTTTACAATAAAAGTTTCGCTTATGAACTTTTAAAGATAAGCACAAATTCGCTGAATGGGGACAAGTAAATAAAATAAATTAATTAGCTAAAAGGGAAAGAGCTTTCGGGTTTCTTGTCATAAATAATATATTTCAAATGTTATCTTTTCAACTTTACATATTGTTCACTTTAAGCATATTTTACTCTGGAAAATATGCGAGATTGAAAGCTGAAACACTAGTACGAAGAGTTAAAAAGGTCTCTAATTGGCTAAGCAAAGCCTGGTTACAAAGTGCTTTAAATGTCATTTTAAATTATTACAGAGACTTTGCACGAACGACAACGATAAATCGAATGTTTATTATAATATGTGACATACGATGGGTAAAAAGACTCATTACCTGTTAAAATTAAAACTACACATAAAAAACAATTGCACCATTTTTTGGCAGGAAACTAGTTATCGGTAATTCTTTGTTTTGGAAACGAAACGTAATTTTTTAATGAGTGTGAATGCAATAAATGCAGTGTAAAATAATTTCAGTATGTACCAAAATATACAATACTGAAACTCCTACATTTAGAAGGCGTACGCGCGTTTCTTAACGAGGCATAATTGCAACAGGTCATATTCTCAATATTGTAAAAGATAGTATGCGGTGACTGTTTTCGGAAGGGGGGCGGCAGAAAATTTTAAGGTGAATATCATTTTACTCTTATACGAATACCAGAATACTAATTATTAAATGATGCACCTAAATATGCGAAGCTGAAATTTATGTAATTCGAAAGCAAGTGTCGGCAAAGCCTAACTGCTACGAACTGCTCATCAGTTGAAAGGACAATCTACGGTACATTTTTCGTTGGAAAAAACGGTTTAAGTTGAATATATTTTTTCTCATAATGAAAATAGAGATTACATGTTAGCTATAATTCATTGGAGATTAGAAAGGAATTGCCCTTACCATCACTCAGAAATTTTACATTTATGTTGAGATCGGAAAAGTAGAACAAACTTTTTGTTCAACCAAGCGTGTTTCTTAGAAATTTCGTTTTACTAATCTCTTGCTGGAGTATACTGTATTTATGCATATGAAACACGAATTGGAAGAAGAAAGTTAGGAGTTCAACCCTCTGGGTGCACATTAATCAAGTTTATTTGAAATTTGGTGGATGGCTGTGAGTTTTGCCGGCATTTTATTCGTTGTAGTCGGACTAATTGCTGGAAGTTTCCTGGTTTTTCCACTATGACTAAGAGACATCCCACACTTCGCATTTATTATGATTTCTTGCCATATGGACTTGAGTAGATATGCGAAGTGGTATTAGAACCACCACCATAAATATCGTCTTAAAAGTACAAAGTTAATTCACAACTGTTATTGGGTAGAACATAGATCATTAAATTTTGCCAGAAATTATCTTAATTAAACAAGATAATAAGAAGTTTTCACCTTGTAACTCATTCAACTTACCTAATTTGTAACTTAACAATGCTAAATTTGATTGGTAATGCTCAAATGGACTGTCAATTTAATGTCTTGGATCCTTAAAAAATATTAGAAATCATCGAAGTCTTTATTTTATAGATGATTTGATGCAAAATACTTAAAAAGGAAAAGTTAAAGGATGTTAATCATCAGGAAGTTTTTTGATACCCTTTTATGACAATTTCTTTGTCTATTCAATATGTCATAAAGCAGACACATATTGTTTACACATAACAAAAGTAATTTCTTATACATATATTTGAACTTCACATTTTGTATCCTTTAATTTAATAAAGATCCTAATTTTAGTCCTATTTCGAATCTGGCATATGAATTAATCAATACCGTCAAGACTTTTTACATGAGATACCAAAGATAAAAAAAATTAAAGTAATAATCTTCCTTAACAGACTTCTGTATTGTCAACTGCGCGGAGTAGAAATTAAAATACAATGAAAATTTTTAAATGCTAAGAGTACTGAAAATTTTTGAATATTCTTGATTGTGCATTAAAGAATTCATGTAAGAATCATTTTATCTTTCAATGCGTTTTTTTCTCCCTTTAACAAAATTTTTGTGTGTAAAAATTTGCGAAATATGAATGAAAAATAAATTTAAATTTAGTTTTGAGGATGATTTTATACTGACCACAATTAATTAAAACATGAACTCTGGATTTAAAATTTATTAATAAAGTAACTTTCTCTTCAACACAAATATTTCATAAATAATTACCTTGATTTATTGCTGATTAGTTTATCCAGAATTAATTGAGAAAGATAAAAACTCTGGTCATGCAAATATGAATCTCCAAGATGAGTATGGTTAAATTTAAAATTACTTTATAGCATTCTATGAAAATTTGTTATAAACTAATGTTAATAAAATATATGCAGGGAATAGAACCTGATAAATAAAGAATAAATAATTATTTATTACATAAAGATTTATTTTTTTCAAATGCAATAAGTTTAAGATAATATATTGCTTGGTTACTCGCAGAGTATAACGAGTATTATAATTCTCTGTAGTAAGTACATCCCCTCGTCTATAATTACAGATTCAAAATTTGCATAACTACCACTTCAGTCCATAAATGTCATACTAATCTATTCGTATGGATTAATATCAGGCCATTTCACTGTCTTATCTGGATAATGGCTTAATATTAATAGGTTTGCTGCGTTTAATTGGCTGCTTGTTTGTAAGCTCATTATTGCTCATTAAAATGGATTACCGCCAATGTCATTGTAACATAATCATATGCAAAGCGATAACATTTAAAAGCCACTGTATTTAGCCACCACACAATAGATCTATGGTCATCACAAACAAGCTAATGTCACAATGATGTTTATGTTAGTATTTTGCCATTAATGTGACAAGTCTTTGTTTCCGCAACATGGAGATTTCCGGAGAGAAAAGCATATAAGGGCGAAAATTGTTGCAAATTGGTATTTGCGCCATTAATGTTATTTGATGCATTAAGGAAATGAACCAATCTCATGTGTTATTTTATTCAAGAGGACTTCTTACATTGTTTCCGTTTTATTATGTACAAGTTCAACGAAATTAAATACGAATTTTAAAATACCATAAGTATCATTTTTCTAATTTAATTGTTGAAACATTTTCTACTTTTCAGTGCATTGGAAAATGCATCAAATAAAAAATTCTTAAATTATGGAAATTTCTTTTAGAAATATAGATAATTCTTTTGATATTTTCATATATATTTATGAATAAAATGGCGAACAATTGTACAGACAAGCTAAATTTTGAGAAGAATTCTTGATTTTCATACACGTGGATATCTGTAAGCGAGCATTTTGATTAATTCAGTTTTTCCGATAGCATTCCTAATAGGAATGCATTGGTTTTTAATGAAATTAGTTGCTATAATTGTTTTGTTGATATGATAGTTTTCTATAACAAACTACGAAAATTTCATTATATTATAATAATTTAATTAAATTTTGAAATAAAAGAAAAACGAGGGGCTTTTATTAATGCAATAAAAATTACGAATTCAGACCACTAAATTTAAGGTAAACGGCATCTCTTTTTGTTTCAGATAACAAAAATGATATACAAACAAGACTGAAATTTAAAATGAAATATCAATACTTACAAATATTTTTTAATCTCTTGCATATATGATGAAAAAGTAAATTGAAAACTAATTGTTCCTAAAATCCATTTGTGAAATTTACTTTAATTTGAACGTAAACATCATCAGAACGATTTTAATTTGCCTCTTCAAAGTTCTAATTAGTTTAGGAATAAAAAATAAATTTTTAAATTAAAAAAAAATGTGACATCGAATTGAAAAAGCAACATAATTTGAAACGTTTCAATAATACATTGTTTATTTTTGTTATGATTTCATATTCAGTCTGTAATCGCGCATGCATTGCATCCATTACTCATTCACTTCCTGTTTCACTATTTAGTGTATGATGTCATATTCTATTTTTAGAAGCGCGCTCTCTTCTCTCTTGTTAGTTAATCGATACTTCAATGTACATATACTCTGCTTTTTGTATATAATATTCTTTCTCTTGCTTTGGTCCACGGCGGGTGAATTTTACTTTGCTGTAGGCGTGATTTCCTTTGGCCCAGTATCGTTTTGAAATGGATGCCGAACTTTAGGAAGCTGTTCCGTAGATCCAGTTTGATGGGGCGGGTACATTTGGAGCGAAGAATCAAGTCGATTTTCGTAGCGAAAACTTGAATAAGTTTTAAAGTAAAAGAAAGCTGAGCAAGAAAGAAAATGAAGTTTCAATAAGTAGGAAAGGCTTATGCCTTGATGTTATCGTTTCTTAGCGACAAAGTTTTGCTGTCGCTATCGGATCAAAATACTTGCGCCAGCATTTTCAGAAACTGAAATCCACTTACTTAAGGGATGGAGCTGTAAATCAAATTTTAATGAAAACGACTTGCTATGCAGAAAAGAAGAAGGAAGTATCCATGCAGAACATCTTAACAGGATTGACTTGTGGGATCTAGTTAAAATCGTGCGGTGTGAAAATCAGTGACATGGACAATTATCGTTTATATCCTGATGTCGTGCCTCTGGAATATGATTCTGAAATCTGCGTGAAAACCAACCTTCAGAACATGTTTCCCTTCAATTTGTTAGCAGACTGTTAGATGCCGAAGCGATTGCTGAAAGACCGGCGGGTGTCTGAAACAGAAAGCACCGAGAAGTGAATTGTCAAATGATGTTGCTTTTCCGACAAATCAACAAACTGTGGTCTGTTTCAGGTGCCAATAAAAGGACATATAGCAAAGATTTGTGATAAGACTGGTCTGTCGGCATCATTGTGGAAAACTCGGCCATAGGAAACAAAACTGCTTGCATCTCTTGACCCGTAAGAAACCGCCATTTAAGAAGAAAAAAGCAGCGGTCTCCTTTGTTGTTGAGTGAAGGGAGAAGTTAAGAAATTCATTGTGGATTCAGGTGCCACTTCCATATATTGTTCTCAACGCAGAATGGTTTGAGAATTAAAACCATCTTCCGGAACGAACTCAATGTCCTGTACCGGCTAAATCAAACCCACCGTCTAGAAGTCACTTAGGTACATGTGTAACGTGAGCTAAAGAATGGATTAAGAAATTGTTCTGACAAACGTACTGTTGAACTTAATGGCAGCCTAATTTCAGTCAAACAAATGTTATTAGAGGGGTACTTTTCCAGGACAATGGGCCATTGTCAAGGAAAGAACAAGACTTTTGTGTTGTGCGAACTGAATTCAAGGGACAATATGTTAGTGACTTTTTCCAGCTGTTTCGAACACATTTGTGGCAAACGGAAGAAGCGAACTTTGGCATCGCCGATTAGGACCTCAAGGAAATTATGCATTGAGAAAACGGATTACCAACCAGCGATTCATTTTGGCAAGAAAGAGCTGTGGAACTTGCTCGCCAAGCAGTCAATGGAACCTATTGGAAAGAAATG